>JAJIBD010035252.1:0-12987 GCA_021461705.1 Cryptotis parvus
AAGAGCCTGGCAAGCTACCCATGTCATATTTGATATGCCAAATACCAGTAACAATTATAGACCTCATTCCCACAACCTGATGGAATGGTTTGAGGCTCTTTATCATGTAAATTCCTTTGCCTATATTCAATGCTCAGTTCTATTCTAAAATTACCATTTACAACAATTAGTGAAAAACTGGTTTACATTTTTTCCCACAGATGAATGCAGTCATTCTATATTTGTCCTTTTTAGTTCTAACTGATTTCACTGTCTTCCCGTGAAGACATTTGCTAGAGCGGGCACCAGTAACATCTCCAAATGTCCTGTCTCTCATGCTAGTAGAGCCCAAGGGAATCTGCTTGCTCCAGGAACATAAAGAGCCTTAATTCATTCCATCAGATCATGGGAATGAGGTTTATAATTGTTACTGGTATTTGGCATATCAAATACAACACGGGTAGCTTGTCAGGCTCTGCCGTCATGGTAGAGATACTCTTGTAGTCATCTCTAAATCCAGCTTTTATTGATGAACCGCACGGCCGCGCTCTGTGATAGGCTGGTCTGCTGGGTGGAGTTCTGATGAGAGGGAAGTCTGGATGTGGAAAATGGAGGCCCTCATGGAGTGTGGGGTCATCTGGCTTGTTGCAAGGCTCTGCTGGGGTTGCGGGCCTGGGCTAGAACCCGCCATCCCTCCTGGGCGCCTCGTGAGCAGCTGGGCACAGGGAGAGCCAGTAACAGCCCTGCCCCATGTCTGTGAGTCTCTGGATCAGCATAAATAAATGTGTTTATTTGAGTTAATTAAGATTATATACCAAAATGATCATTTCCTATTGCCAAGCTGTCTACCTTGACATCAAAATGAAACTGATCTGTATCTTGACCTTAAAATGAAACATATAATAAGCAAAATAACAAAAGAAGACAGGCATAAAGTAGGTAGAAAGATTTTTGAACTATCACAATAAACAATTAAATCTGTAATGCTATAACATCTAATGAATGGCTAAAATCAAATCTTCTATTTAGTTAAATTTAAGTACCACCTTTTTTTCTTTTTAAATTTTTATTATACATATCGAGATATATTTTAGCATATATACTATGCTAAAATTACAAAGATAGAAGGAAGACATTTAAATAAGATCCAATATTTTTTTATTTTAAAATTTTTCATAGGGTCCACTTTCAGCTGAGCTGGGACCTCCTGCTGGGCTCACCCCCTTGAGCTACTTACCTCCTGAATGTTTTCTGTTCGAGGTTGAATTTTGAGCTCGATCTTCTGGCAATTTAAGGTGAACACCAAGAATTTTAGGCAAGGAGGAGAACACCAAAAACAGCAATTTTGAGAATTTTTCCAAAGGGCCAAGCCCAGTGGTGCTCAGCAATCATTCGTGGAGCACTGACTGACACAGCCCTCCCTACCCTCTTCAGTACATACTGGGCAAGCAAACTCCTTGCCCACTGGTACCATCTTTCCTGCCCTAAGATTTTAATTTGTTATTTCTTTCGATGGACACAAACAGTGCCTCAGAGGCTACCCTGGCCTCATTTGTTCCTTAGTAGTCCTCAGCGTACAGATATAGGACCAAGACAGGGGCTTCATGGGCAAAGAATGCGGCTCCAACCAGTGGGCCTCTCCGGACCCTGGTACCACCTGAGCAATGCTCAGGCACCACTGTGGCCTCCCACCCCGTAAACCCCTCTCCCCCAAAGAACTGATTTCACTAAGCATGGTTATCTCCATGTCCATCCATTTGTAGACAAATTTCATGACTTCGTTGTTCTGACAGCTGCAGAGTATTCCATTTTGTAGGTGTGCCACAGTTTCTTTAGCCAGACTGCTATTCTTCTGCATTCCCATTGTTTCCAGATTCTGGATATTGTGACTAGTGCTGCAATGAATATAGAAGTTCATAAGGTGCTTCTGCTGGGTGATTTTAAGTCTCTAGGTCATATTCCCAGGAGTGATATTGCTGGGTCATATGGGAGATCAATGTTTGTATTTTCAGAGGAATGCTGATATTGTTTTCCTAAGCCTGGACTAGTCGACATTCCCAACAACAATGGATGAGAGTCCCTTTTCTCCCTGCAATCATGACAGAACTGGTTGTTTTTTTGGATGTGTGCCAGTCTCTGTGGAGTAAAACCCGATGATATCTCATTGATATTTTGATTTGCATCTCCTGAAAAGTAATGATGAAGAGCACTTTTTCATATCCCTTTTGGCCATTCGACCTTCTTCTTTGAGAAAATTTCTGTTCACTTCTCCCCATTTCTAAATGGGGTTGGATTGTATTTTGAGAAAAATTCTACCGGGTTTCTATATTTCTTTGACATCAACCCCTTATCACATGGATATTGGGTAAATATTTTTTCCCAATGTGCGGGCTGCCTTTGTATCTTGGTAACTGTTTCTATGAGGTGCAGAATTTTTTCCATTTCATATAATCCCAAGTGTTTATCTTTGCTTCCATTTGCTTTTTCAATGGAATTTCGACTTTGAAGATGCTTTCAGGATCACTGTTGCAGAGGGTTTTGTCTATGTGTCCTTAGATGTACCTTATAGATTTAGGTTTGATGTTGAGCTCTTTAATCGATTTTGATCTGACATTGTGCATAATGTTAGAAAGAGGTCTAAGTTCTTTTTTTTTTTTTGCTTGTAGCTGCACAGTTTTCCTAGAACCACTTGTTGAAAAGGCTTTTTTTTTCTTTTTTTTTTTTTTGCTTTTTTGGGTCACACCGGCGATGCTCAGGGGTTACTCCTGTCTCTGCACTCTGGAATCACTCCTGGTGGTGCTCGGGGGACCATATGGGATGCTCAGGGATCGAACCCATGCCGGCATGGGCCGGCCGCGTGCAAAGGCAAACGCCCTATGCTCCACTTAATATATATTTACTCCATTATCAAAGATTAAGTGATCATATATTAGCCAGAGTGTGTCAAGATATTCAGTTCTATTCCATAGCTCTACATGTCTGACTTTATTCCAATACCATGCTGTTTTAATTACAACTGATTTGTAGTACAGTTTGAAGTTGGGAAAGTTGATGCCTCCTATCTTCTTTTTTCCCAAGGATTACTTTAGCTATTCATGGGGATTTATTATTTCTAACAGGTTTTAGGAGTGTTTGGACAATTTATTTGAAGAATATCATGGGTATTCTTATAGGGACCGCATAGAATCTATATAAAGCTCTAGGGGAACATTGCTGCTTCAGCAGTAGTTAATTATCCCAATCAATAAGCAGGGAATGTCTCTTCATTACATCATTTCCTCTTTATTTCTTGAAGAAGCATTTGTAGTTTTCTTTGTACAGATTCTTTACATTATTAGTTAAACTACTTCCCAGGTATTAAATGTTCTGTAGCACAATCATTAATGGGATCATTTTCTTAATATCCCTTTATTCTCTTGTTATTTGTATATAGGAAAGCCATTGACTTTTGGGTATTGATTTTTGTACCCAGCAACTCTACTATAGGTATCTATTGTTTCTAGGAGCTTTTTGGTAGAGAGTTTAGGGTTCTCTAGGTATAATATCATGTCATATGCAAATAGTGATAGCTTGACTTCTTCATTTACTATCTGGAGGCCTGTAATGACCTTTTCTTCCCTGATTGCTAAGGGTAGTACTTCCAGTACTATATTGAATAGAAGTGGTGAGAGTGGATGGGTAGCCTTGTCTTGTCCCCAATCTTAGGGGAGAGGCTGAAATTTTTCCCCATTGTGAATGATGCCTCGCTGTGGGCTTTTGGTAGATGGTTTTTACTCTATTGAGGAAAGTTCCTTCAATACCCATTTTATGGAGTTTTTATCTTAAATGGTTGCTGGATTTTGTCAAATGCTTTTTTTTAGCATCTTTTGCTATGATCATATGGTCTTTATTTTTTCTCTTATTGATGTGATGTGTTATTTTTGATGACTTGCAAATGTTGGAAACCTCTTTGCATTCCAGGGATGAATCCTACTTGGTCATGGTATATATATATATATATATATACATATTAATGATTCTTTGGATTCTATATTCTAGTATTTTGTTGAAGATCTAAGCATCTCTGTTCATCAACTGGTTGGTCTGGCATTTTTTTTGCAATGCCTCTGCTTTGGGTATCAGGTTATGTGCCTTGTAGGAGCTATTTTGGAGTTTTTTTCTGCTTCTTCTATTTTCTGGAACAGCTTGAAAAGTACTGGGAGTAGTTCCTCATAAAAGTTTGGAAGAATTCACTAGTGAATCCATCTGGACTTGGGCTTTTGTGTTGGGCAGTCTTTTTAATTACTATTTCAGTACCCATGATTGTGATAGGCCTTTGAATTTCTGTGGTTTCTGTCGTAATGTCCCCATTTCAATTTCTGATTCTATTTATTTGGGTTCTCTCTTTCATTTTCCTTACAAGTCTTACAAGTGGTTTGTCGATCATTTTTATTTTTCAAATAACCATCTCTTGGTTTCATTAATCTTTTGGATTATTTATTTGGGATTTTCGCTAGTTGTTTTCCACTCTAGTTTTATGTTTTCCTTATTTCTGCATGGGTTTGTCTCTGTTTTTTGGTGCTTTTCTAATATTTTGAGCTGTGAAATCAGGTTATTTATGTGAGTCTTTTTCTTTCCTGTAGTATGTTGCAGAGCTATGAATTTTCCTTTTGAACACTTTCACTGTACCCCACAAGTTCTGATAGTTCATGTGTTCATTTTCATTTGTTTCAGGAACCGTAGATATCCTCTTTGATTATTTCTATGAAACACTGGTTGTTTGGCAGTGAGCTGGTCAGTTTCCAGGTATTTGTTTTGTCTCTCTGTTTCTATGTGTGGTTAACTTCCATTCTCAGTGCATCATGGTCGAAAAAAATAGTTGACACAATTTCTATTGTTTTTTATTTTATTGAGGTATATTTAGTGGCTCAGCCTGTGATCTGTCTTGGGAGAATGTTCCATGTGCACTGGAGAAACATGTGTATTTGGCTTTTGGGGGATGAAAATCCCTTTATATAAATACCATACTCTGTATTCCATTTATTCCTCCAGGACCAGTATTTCCTCGGTGAGCTTCAGTCTTGTTAATCTATCAAGAGTTGGGACCAGAGTGGTAGTCGAGCGGGAAGGGCATTAGCCTTGCATACAGCAGAGCTGGGTTTGATCCACAGCATCCTATATGGTCCCCCAGCACCACCAGGAGTAATTCCTGAGTGTAGAACCAGGAGTAACACCTGAGCATTGCCAGGTGTGACCAAAAAGCTAAAAAAGAAAAAATAGTTGATATAGCAGTATTAAAACCTCCAACTACAATTGTGTTACTTTCAATGTCTTCATGGAAGTCTATAAGCAGCTGTTTCAAGCATTATGCTGTGCCCTCGTTGGTGTGCATATGTTTATGAGTGTAATTTCTTCCTGATATGTATATCACTTAATTATTAAGGAATGGCTTTAGCTGTCCCTTCTGACATTTCTCAGCCTGAAGTCTACGTTGTCATATACTAGTATGGCCACACTGGCCTTTTTGGAGGAGTTGTTTGCATGGAGAATTGTCTTCCACTTTGTGATTTTGAGTGTGTATTTGCTCTGATTATTCAGATGTGTTTATTGTAGGCAGCAGAATGTTGGATTCAGTTTTTAATTCATTTTGCTACTCTGTTTCTCTTAATTGGTGTGTTTAGGCTGCTGACATTGAGAGAGATTATTGTCATGGAATTTTGTGCCATCTTTCTGAATAAGCATGTTATGATTTTCAGGTTTCTCTTTTCTTACAGTTTTCAGTCCTTTTTAAAGTTGGGTTTGAGTATGAAGTTGCTGAGTTATTACTTATCCATGAACTTTTGTATCCTTCCTTCAAATCTGAACATGAGTCTTTCCAGGTAAAAATTCTTGGTGAGGCCTTCATATCATTGAGTCTTTTCATGATATCCCACCACTGTCTTCAGGCTCAGAGTGTTTTGTTTGAAAACTCTGCTGTAAGTCTTAAGGATGCTCCTTTGTATGTGACTTCCTTCTTTGATCTTGCTGTTTTCTCTATTCGATCTCTATCTGTGGTTTTTGTTATTCTAATTAGGATGTGTCCTGTAGAATTACTACTTGGATTTCTTTGAGCTGGTACCCTTTGGGACTCCTAAATCTGGGAGTAAGCGCTGTTTAGTTCTGGGTACTTTTCAGCAATGATGGCTTTGGCAGTTGCTTCTTCATCAGGATTTTCTTCCCGATGAAGAAAGATTAGCTTCCCACCTGAGTTTCTAAGTGTTGTGCATATTGTCTAAGAGAAGGTTCTCATTTAAAAGTATTAAATCATATTAGAGGTTAGTATCCTCCATGCTGGTGGACCCACTGAACCCCTAGTCTAAAGCCTGGGTATGGGCTCTAAGCACATGGTATTGGGACCTGGAGAGTTCCAGCTCTGGGGCCCCTGGGGTGGCCAGATGTGGGTCTTTCAGAGCAGTGGAGCTTCAAGATGCTCATTTTTTTTATATCTACATGAAAAATATCTGTGCTTATCCAATGGGGGACTGACAGGAAAATGATTTGCATCTAAGGTGAGGCAGGATGTTCTGGTCTTCTGATCATACCAATATGTAAGTCAGTGATTGTTACCTTGCAGATACTAAATCAGTGATTGTTATATGTGGTGATGGCCCAGATAGCCCTGAGTGGGTTACTTGATGATAGTGGCAACATGTCCTCCAATGGGTGGAACTCACGGTGCTATGAGTGATTACACAGTCTTGATGTCAGAAAAGGTTTTTTTCAGTCTAGTTCAGCATTGCTGTTATGCACGGGTAATGAGACGTTCTGAGTTGCAGCCATTCGCCGTGACTCCCCAACAGCCATTCCTCTCTGAAACTGTGCAGTGGAGAACCTGCATACTATGAAAGAAAACTTCCCAGAGTGCCAACATCTGCAGAGCCAGGGTAAAGAACAAGCTCCTGGCTAGGCTCTGCTAGACTGGTGCCTTCAGCACATCCAGAATCACCATGTTAGGAAAGGCAGCAGCTCCAGCCCGTTTCTACCCCAGCCATGCAGCTATCACTGCTGGGGTCCAGTAGGCATCACTGAGAGCAGGTCAACCTGGACCAATGGGTCAAGTACACCAGCAGAGGGCATCATTGAGCTACCTTATATACCAAGATCACTGTGGATCTGCTATCCAGTCTCAAACCAGGGCCAAGGCTCCTAAGAAGTAAAATTGCCCAAAGTTAGGTATGTGGGAAATACACCTACAAGCAACCTCCAGCTAATCCAACATGCTCACTTACTGGCCATGCTCTAGCAACTCATAAATAAACCTCAAAGAAGACTAGAAAACACAATTAAGAAGCTCATTCACTGGCCATGAACTAGTGGCTTAAAAATAAATCAGATTTTGTGACTGAAATCTCCAGTCTTTCACAAAGTTGAGATTGCTATCTTTTTCCATTCCTGTTCTTATAGGAAATCCAACAGCCATGAACTGATTGAGACACCAAGTAAAGTTCATCCCCTGGCCAGGGTGCAGATAGACATAAAAATCTTGTAAGAGATCAGAAAGGGGAAAAGATGTTCCCATTCCGTTGCCAGGCTGATTATATTGGTGTACCCTAAAGGGGGTGGGTTTGGGTCTGTAGCATGCCAGTAGCCAAAAACTCCACATTCCACAATGGCCACCATGATGAAGGCCAGACTCCACTGCTCAGATGAGCTCTACCCAGAAATTAATCTGTTGAAAAAAAAAAAAACTTATGTATGCAGGTTTCTTGACTGAAATCTCTAGGTTTTCACAGATTCAGGGCTAGGCTCCCTCTCCCCCATCTCTATTTCTCCAGATGACTGGACAGATATGCCCATGTCTCATAACCATGATCTAGTTAAATATTTAACTTCAACTTTATCATCCCGTCAAAAATGTTGGAATTCCTACAAGTGCATTTTTGCTACAATGCCGATACATTGAGTAACACATTACATAAAATTTGTACATAACAGCTCACTAGAATGACGTAATAAGCAACATAAAGTAAATATAAAGTCAATTAATCTAAGAGAACAATATAAAGTAAATTAATCTAATGTGGTGGTGTGGGAGAGAAACCAGGGACTGGATGGCTATAAGGGCATGTTGATGGTGGGACTGGTGTTGAAACACTGAAAACCTAAAATAACTATATGGTGAACAATTTTGTAAAATATGGTATTTAAATAAGCTTTATTAAAAAACTTTAAAAAATGAAGCTTTTTTGACTTTATGACTCTCTGTCCCTGTTACCATGTCATCTTTGGTCTAACTTCTTTCCACAATCACCTATTTCCCATTTAATGATTGACAGCATATGTCTTTGTTCTTACTAATAGTTTCCCTGAGTCACCACCTGTGTTCTCCAGACATTCCATTTATGTTCCCATGTTACTTACAGAAAGATCATCCTTACCCCAACTTTTACCTTTCTCCTGGCCATAATTCACCTCAATATGACACTCTCATATATATAAAATCTGCTGACCAAGGTTATTACTCGGTGTGTTTCTCTACCACAGATGAATCTTATCATACTGCACTTACCTTTCTGCCTCTTCTTTTATTTTAAATTTTATTAAATAGCATTTAATTTCATTGAATATTAATATTTATTCACAGTTTAGTTTCAGGTGAAATTGTTATTGGAATATGGTGCACCTGAAACGGAACTATGAATAAATATTAATATTCAATAAAATTAAATGCTATTTAATAAAATTTAAAATAAATTAAGTTCCCAAGTTCCCTCTCACCCTTCCGTCTGCCTCCTTGACTTATATTGCTCAGTGTGAGACTTCCAGTTCTCTCCAGTCACTGCTAGCTGCATGATTTGAATTCCACTCGTAGCTGCATAGTATTCACTAGTGACTCCAGCAGCTACACTTGTACATCAAGAGCTGCCACGATGCCTCCAGCTGGACTTCCCAATTAAATGTTCTGGATTTTCTCCCACCTCCACAATGCTAACATCCCAATAGGAGCATGTCAGAATGCTGGGAGTGTAACATGGAAGCTTGCTACTCTTAACTAATGAACACACTAACACAAGGCTTAACCTGCAACAATGGTTAATGGTTTAGTAAACCCTCAGGCAAGGAATTAATGTCCCTATTGTGATACAATTTTTCACAAATGTTCTTTTACTGAAGTAGTCTTTGATCTTCCATTAGCCATTTAATAGTAGCAAGCAATATAAAACAAATTGTGTCATTTGTCACTCATGTGTCACTTGTGTTCCTATTACTCATAGATTTGCTCAAGCAGGAGCCAGTAATGTCTCTATTCATTAGGAATGAGGTCCATTATTGTTACTGTTTTTGGCATATCAAATACACCAAGGTAGCTTGCAGGGCTCTGCCATGGCTCTGGGTTCATCCCAAGGGGCCCAGTCTTTTTCTATGTCAGTCCATCAACCATCAAGGGCCCAGGGCAGAGCCCTGGGTGTAGACAAGCCTATCTCCTGTCTACCACCTGCTGATGCAGCCAGGCACCACAGCCATCCCTGTAACAACTCGAGGGGCAGGTGGCCAAGCAGGAAAAATGTTAAATAAATTACTCAGTAATAAAAGAATATCATTTATGGTATTTTAAACTTCAAAAAGTTATATAACTGTAATTATCAACTCTATAATAGTAAATGTGTAAAGCACATACATAAATGGGGAGCATATGGCTTCTTGACACAGGGCTTCTTGACTATCCACTCTTTTCCAAATTTTTTATCTGTATAAAATAGGTAAAACAAATCACTTTTCAATAATAATCATAGGACAATGTCTATGAAGACAAATTTCTAAGAAGTCATGTGATCCCTTCCCCATATGTGTTACAGCCCATAGTTTGAGAAGCTAGAATATTAATGGATACATTAATATTTACCTGTTAACAGAAGATATATTAAAAGACAAACTATATTAGTGCCATAAGTAAAACAAATATATGTGTAGGATAAAAATAGCCATTTAGTAGTAGCAAGCAATATAAAACAAATTGTTGTGTAATAATGCAAATGCCAGGCAGAGCCTGGCAAGCTACCCGCACTGTATTTGATATGCCAAATACCAGTAACAATTATAGACCTCATTCTGGTATGGATTGAGGCTCTTTATGTTCCTGGAGCAAGCAGATGCCCTTGGACTCTAATAGCATGAGACAGGACATATGGAGATATTACTAGGGCCCTCTTGAGCAAATCGATGATGAACGGGAAGACAGTGTGTAATAATATTAATTATATTATTATATAACAACAGCATTCTTATTTATTAATGGTATTTATATTTTCTGTTTTATGTTTATACTATGTATTATGTTAGATATATTATTTATTTTATATTAATTATTTTATTATTGCAATATATTATATATAATAATATAATAATTATTATCATTATTAATGAGGTAGGATTGAGGGATGGTTGGGAACAATGGAGACAATGGTAGAGTGGAGGTTCCAATCATGGTGGGATTGGTGTTGGAATATTGAATGCCTATAGCAAACCATCATGAACAACTTTGCAGACTTTGTAGTGTTTAAATAAAGCGGGAAATAAAAGAAAAAATAATATATTGATTAAAGGAGTGAAAGATATGACAGAAGTTGTAATGTTTTTGCTGCTATACTCTAAATTGTTTAAGGAATATAATGTCCCTGGGTAGTTTTCATGAAATTTGCTATGATTTTAATTATTTTCAAAATAATACTTGGCAATAACCATAATAATCATATTAAAACAAACATTTTCACAGTAATGGACTAAGTACATAAATTTGTTCATATGAATAAGGCTAGGTATATGTTAAGGACATATTTTATTTTTATATTCAAGTTTGTCATTTAACTATATTTTCTGATAGCTTATTTGACTAATAGGAATGGTATCATGGGAATTGGGAAATAATACAGGTGTGAATAATGCTATTACCCTATTAAGCTATATAACAATTGGATCTATGTTTATTTAAAATAGCCAGTATGAACTTTTCAAACAGGATCATTTCTATGATTAATACCAGAACCCAATATTTTCTCCATAAGCTTTTGTGCACAGATATTATCTAGCTTTGTCACTGACATTGACTTTCCAATTGACTAAACTGATTTATTTTTACATGAAGAGTACTTTCCTAGAATCTAGTAATATTTTGTTTCAAAACCAAAGTGAGTGAAAACAATCACATATCAGGGAAAGAAAGTAGAATAAAATGAAATGGAAGCAAAGATTTCCATAAATTCATGCAAAAGGACATCTCAGTAAAATTAATCAGTAGAATTGTTGCAAAGTCTATCTAATCTGCTTTAAATTTGAGTAATATGATACATTCATTTTAATATACACACCAGACAAGGATTCCACTAGTTTTCATTGAACAAAGTAAAGTTTCTGATTAATATTTTGAATGTTTATACATTAAAGTGTATGTTATTAGAGAACTTAAAATATATTTTTGTCCTTGGGTCAGGAATGTGGACTAGTTGATATACTTATCATCTGTGAAGTTGTGGGTTGAATATTCAAGAGTATGTTAAAAAATAATGTGTGTATAAGTGAACTTTATAGTCAATCAATTGCTTCTAACAATTGTGCTGTTTCACTGTATAAAAGCAAATGATACTGCTAAAAATGTTGTCTAGGTAGTGAAATGTGATATTAAATATTTCAAAGGGATAGCACATTTTTTCAAATGAAAGAAAAATAGTAAGCAATAAGACAGGAAATCTATCAAAATAATAGTTTATCCATTAAAACTGATTTTCTCTTCATTTGTGAGAAAAATTGAGATCTATTAGAGTGGTACAATAATCTGGTATCATTTAAAAATATTTCCATGAGAGAAAATATTTTAAAAACAGTTGAAATATAAATGAGGGAAGAAAAAACATAAGAGGCAATGTGTACAGTGCTATACCATAGTACACAATTATTTTCTATAGTGTAGAAATAATTTGCAATTTCTACACCTGGGAATATGGTAAGATGGCAAGATGTTTTTACACAATTTAATTCAGAATACATAGTCAACATTTTTTTTTCCACTTCTGGTTCTATTTTTTTTTCACTTTCTATATCTCAAAGTAAAAAGTGACATTTCTTTAAGAGTGCTGTCTGGCTTGACAAACAACACTGTTCTTTCTTCTCCTGGGATAAACTTGATTGAAGGAGATGCATCAAGTAGAGTTTATTTGTTTCCCAAATGCTCTGGCACTGACTGCTACTGACTGCCCAATAGGGAGAAGACAAAACTTCATAGGTTCTTTGCAACTTTAAATTTGCCTGAAATAAAGAATATAAAATACAAACTTTAAAACATTTATAGGTGCAATATGAATTTATATTGGAACAATTCGATTTAAAGTTGACTGTAATGTCCCCCTTTGATTTTGGCAACTCTGAGTACAGTATGCTAACTCCTGAAATTTACCACATAGGAAGGGAGCTACATTCTTTGGAGAAAACTTTTTTTTTTTGCATTTTTAAAAAGTATTTTATTATACCACAGTGAGATATACAATTACAAAGATATACAATTAAAAGTTCATATTTGGGTTTTAGTCATACAGTATTCCAGCATCCATCCCTCCACCAGTGCCCATCTCCCACCACCAACTACCCGGTTCCCTCTCCCTCCCCCAGCCCACCTCCATGGCAGGTTCTTTTATTTCTTTTCCTTTCTCTCGCTTTCTCTTTTCCTTTCCTTCCAGACTATGGATAAAAAGAACATACATTAAAGGGTTTTCATGTATATCTTTTTGCCTGTATTTAATGCTCAGTTCGAGGTTGGTATTAGTACCCTCGACAATTGTTAGCACACTGTTCCATTGGAGAAAACTTTTAATATGGCTATTTGCTTACCAGAAAACTACATTGATGGTTGAATTTTTACTTCTTTAAAGCAAAAAATATTAGTTTAGTTATGGAATTATCATTTTTATTTTATAACAAAAAGACAGATTATATTTTCTTGGAAATGCTATATAATATAATATACATAAATTAAGTTAAAAATAATAAACCAATTAAAAT
>JAJIBD010035254.1:0-24690 GCA_021461705.1 Cryptotis parvus
TCCTTCCTTCCTTTCCTTCCTTCCTTCCTTCCTTCCTTCCTTCCTTCCTTCCTTCCTTCCCTCCTTCCTTCCTTCCTTCCTTCCTTCCTTCCTTCCTTCCTTCCTTCCTTCCTTCCTTCCTTCCTTCCTTCCTTCCTTCCTTCCTTCCTTCCTTCCTTCCTTCCTTCCTTCCTTCTTTCCTTTCTTCCTCCCTCTCTTTCCCTCCCTTCATTCTCGTCTTCTCCCCTCCCTTCCTTGCATCTAGTTGTAGAATAAGGATAAGAAAGGAAAGAATCACCACGAGACACAGGGGAGGGACGGAGAGCTGTGGTGGGTTGAGGCTCTGCTTCCTGATTCTGCCACCCCAGTTCTGGGAGCAGGAACAGTGCTTGCTAAGTGCAGAGCTGTCTGGCTCAGAGCCAACAAAGTCCAGGTCCTGGGGAAGCTGTTCGAGAGCTGATCTGTTCCCGGGCCTTAGACAGCAGAATGTGAGCCCCCCCCCACACACACACACGGTGAGGAAGGGTATGGGCAAAGCGCTGTTTCAGAACAAATCCACTCTCCCACCAATTTTTTTGGCCAACAGGCTGGCAAACAAGGAATGTTCTGGTAGCTGCCAGTTTTGTGGTTTGGGAATGAAGAGCAGGAAGAAAGGCTCAAGGTGGCTCTGGCCTTGGCCCAGAAGCCTGGGAGCTTGTGTTTTCTTTTTGGGTCACACCTGGAAATGCTTAGGGGTTACTCCTGGCTCTTTGCTCAGGAATTACTCCTGGCGGTGCCTCGGGGCACCATATGGGATGCCGGGATTGAACCCGGGTTGGCTGCATGCAAGGAAATGCCCTACCCACTGTGCTGTCGCTCTGGCCCCAAGCCTGGGAGTTTTTTTTTTCTTTTTTGGGTCACACCCAGCAATGCTCAGGGGTTACTCCTGGCTCTGCACTCAGGAATTACTCCTGGCAGTGATGCTGGGGATCGAACCCCTGGCAGGCAGAGACCGGCCGCGTGAAGGCAAGCGCCCTACCCGCTGGACTATCGCCTCCGGCCCCAAGCCTGGGAGCTTTAAGTGACCACATCCACAGGCCAGCAGCACCCTGCCAGCCCGCACAACTTCTGCAGGCACCTGGTTCTGTGGGAGCTCTACACGGCACGCGGGAAATGGGTTTAGAAGCTGTCGAGGCCACCTGTACCTGAGCCTGATCTCCCCATGACGCCCCCCACCTCCACTGGGCCGGGTCGTGAGATCAGGGCTGCAGAGCTGAATGAGGGACTCACCTAGGTATGGACAGCTCACGTGGGTATGGGCTCACCTGGCTATGGGGCAACACACCTGGGTGTAGGGTCACTCACCTGGTTATGAGTAATCCCCCGGTTATAGCTCTACTCACTTGGTTATGGGCTCCACCACCTGGTGGAGTAATCCCCCGGTTATAGCCCCCACTCACTTGGTTACGGGCCCACCACCGGTAGAGTAACCCCCGGATAGCCTCACCACGGTATGGGCTCACCACCTGGTTAGAGTAACCCCCGGTTATAGCTCTACTCACTTGGTTATGGGCTCACCACCTGTTATGGGTGACTCACCTGGTTCTGGGTTCACTCACCTGGCTATAGGTGACACATCTGGTTATGAGCAACTTGTCTGGTTATGGGCTCACACTCTTGGTTGTGTCTTACTTACCTGGTTTTTCTTCACTTACCTGATTGTGTCCTCACATACCCTGGTAGAGATCCCCCAGAGATTGTACACTTCCATATTGGTTCCAGGGGTCCCCAATATCTGTAGCCCCAGGCTCACTTGGCACTTGGGGTGGTACCAGGGCTTGAACCCTCGGCTTCACACCAGCAAGGCCATGACTCTCCCCCACAGCCCTTGTGCTGTGGCCCTGCTGGGATGGTGGCCAGCTGGGCGCCTTCTCCCACCACTGATGCTCTTTGTTCTAAAGGTCACACGAGAAGGGGCTCAGCTGTCACTAGTCACTTCCTGACCTGAGATCTCTCAGGAACATGCGGCCAACCCGGGCTGTGATCTCAAGCCCCCCCAGACACTCAGGCAGGATCTGAGTGACAAACTCCGCAGAACAGCCATTGCTGCACTTGAGAGGGTGTTACTGGGAACAACAGCTCTTGAGGCACCCAGAGGCAAGCTTCTGGGGGTTGCCTGAACTCTGCAGGGCTCACCAGGCTCAGACCTAGCCCCCTGCCTGAGTCTGTGCATGTGGTCAAGTGCTCCCCAGCTTCTGCCATTGGCTTAGAACTGTCTGCTCCTAAGGGGATGTGCTGCCAAGCTAGGATCTGGGATGCACCCCAAGGCCCCTGTGTGAGGGCTCTGCCCTCCCAAGCCCCACTCCTAAGACTACTCCAGTGGGGTTAAATGTCAACCTGTGGTGTCAAGGGGAGTGTAGATTCAGTCTCCAGCAGGATGATGGGCAGGGCTGGTGTCAGTGTGTGGGTCACAGCAAGGAGAAAGATTTGCCTGTGTGTGGAAGTGAGTGGGTGAGTGTGAATGAGTGCATGAGTGTGTTGTGAGTAGGAGTGAGTGTGCATACTGTGGGGATGTGAATGTGTAGTGTGAGCCAGTGTGCATAGATTATGTATGAATGTATATAGTGTGAGTGTAAATTTATGTGAATGTGTGAATACCAGTAACAATTATAGACCTCATTCCCATAACCTGAATGAATGGTTTGAGACTCTTCGTGTTCCTGGAGCGAGCAGATGCCCTTGGGCTACACTAGCACGACAGGACATTGGAGATGTTACTGGTGCCTGCTTGAGCAAATCGATGAACAATGGGAAGACAAGTGACAAGTGACAAGTGTGAATAGTTGCATGTGTATTGTGTGAGCGAGAGTGTATGAAAGTGTTGAATGTGTAAGAGTATAAATGAGTATTACGTGAGTGTGTATATTGTGTGTGAATGTGAATGACTGTATGTATGTTGTATGAGTTAGTGTGTGAGTCTTGAATGTCTGAGTGTATTTGTGAATGAGTGTATGTATTGTGTGTGTGACTCTTAATAATGTGTATATTTTGTGTGTGACTGAGTGTATGTGTATTATATGAGTGAGAGAATATTGAGTGTGAGAGTGATTGTGTGTGATTATGTGTATTGTGTGTATGTGATAGTGTGAGTGTGTATGTGATTATCTGAGTGTGTATGTGATTGTATGCATGCGTGCATGTGTGTATGTGTATGCGTGTGCATGTGCTTGCCTGTGTGTGTGTATGAGGAATCAACCCAAGGCCTTCTACATAGAAAAATCATGTCCTACCACTGAGCTAATTTCGCCTCTTTCTGTGTTTGAAAGCAGAACTTTGGACCTTCTGTGAAGGACTAGCAGTAGTGAAACAGGCCTGCCGAGCCCAGCTATTTTGGGGGGGCTGTTGGGAGCTGTCATTTCCACCTCTGGTGGAAGGAAGCAGAGGAATGCTAGTCTGTCTCCTGCCACGGCTGTGAATGCCACAGAGCGGGCCGTGTCATGGCGCCTCTTTCTCTGGCATCTGCTCTCCTCATCAGCTCTTGCCCAAGGTCATACAGGAACCAGCATTCAGACTAGGTCGGGCCAGAACTCAGGTCCTGGGCCCCTTGGATTCCCCAAATGTACAAATCGTGACCCCATATGTGGTGTGGGGAATTGAACCTGGGTCAGATGCGCAAGGCAAGCGCCTTACCTCTTGCTCTTACTAAGGAAAGTTTTAAACATATACACAAGCACATTAGAATGGGAAGGACTGGGAGTGAAGATAGATGGTCGACAACTACACCACCTCTGCTTCGCCAATGACATCATTCTAATAACACTGAACATTAGCCAAGCGGCACAAATGCTGACTGACTTCGACCGAGAATGTGGAAAGATAGGTCTACAGCTGAATCTAAAGAAAACTATGTTCATGAAAAATGAACTAGTTCCTGAGGCTCCATTCATTCTCAATGGAACAGACATCTCTGAATGCAGCAGTTATGTGTACCTTGGTCGAGAAGTCAACATGATGAATGACCTAAAACCTGAGCTGCACAGGAGGAAGAGAGTGGCATGGAATGCCTTCAAAAAGCATCGAAGAAATAGCGAAAAAGACAAAGAACCTCCGGCTCTGGGCACATCTCTTCGACTTCATCATTCTCCCTGCATTAACATATGCCTCAGAGACCTGGGCCCTACAAAAGCAGGATGAGAATGCTATTCGGGTCTCCCAGAGAGGAATTGAAAGAAAGAGCTATGCTTGGAATATCACGCCTCACTCAAGTGAGAGAAGGAATCTGGAGCTCCGACCTCTGTCATGTTCCACAATCAGGGACACTGTCTCATTTGCCAAGGTATCAAAAATCAGATGGACTGGACATGGAATGTGATTTGGAGATGACCACTGGACTAGAGCGGTTACCGACTGGATCCCACGGGACATCAAAAGATCACGTGGTCGCCCACCTACAAGATGGTCATACTTCTTCGTCAAGACCCTGAAGGAACGGTTTGAGGCTCTTCATATTCCTGAAGCAACCAGATGCCATTGGGCTACATTGGGACATGATAGGGTCCAATGGAAATGTTACTGGTGCCCGCTCGAGCAAATCAATGAATAACGGGATTCAAGTGATCAAGTGATCAAGTGACACAAGCACAAATAATCATCCTTTATGTATTTGCCACTTGACTTTAATGACAATCATTCATGCTATTTTCCTTTGCTCCTGCATGTCAGGTTATCATTATCATCGTCATGATTATTGGGTGCTTGGGACCAAGTCAGGGGCTTCTCACATGCAGCACATGCTCTTGAGTCCCAAGTTTCATGTTCTGTCCCATGACAATTTACTTTGATGCGAACCCAAAGCTCCTATAAGGGCCGGAGCGATAGCCCAGCGGGTAGGGCGTTTGCCTTGCACGTGGCCGGCCTGTGCCGGCCTGGGTTTGATCCCGGCATCCCATGTGGTCCCCCTGAGCACCGCCAGGAGTAATTCCTGAGTGCAGAGCCAGGAGTAACCCCTGAGCATCGCGGGTGTGACCCAAAAAAGCAAAAAAAAAAAAAAAAAAAAAAAAGCTCCCATAATCTCAGCTGCAGCGTTCAGAGATGAGGTCTTATGAAACAATAGTATGTTTCAGACCAAAAATGGAACAATTCCTTGCTTCTAATCTAATCAAGTTCTTTGCTGGTGATGAAACTTTTTTAGTAGTTTCATACTTTTTTTTAGGTTTGTTTGGTTTTGTGGGTTACACTGCTGTGCTCAGGGCTTACTTCTGACTCTACACTTAGGAATTGCTCCTGGAGGGATTTTGGGGGACCCCGTGTGCTGCTGGAGATTGAACCTGCAAGGAAAGTGCCCTCTCTGCTGTACTATTGCTCCAGTCCCATTTCATTTTTTTTTTCCTTTTTGGGTCACAACTAGTGATGCTCAGTGCTTACTCCTGGCTCTGCACTCAGGAATTACTCCTAGTGGTGCTCAGGGGACCATATGGAATGCCGGGGATCCAACCTGGGTCGTCAGCGTGCAAGGGAAACACCCTACCCGCTGTGCTATTGCTCCAGTGCTGAAACATGTTTTTCTTTGCTCCCCGTGGCACTATTTACAACAGCTGAGCTCTGGATACCACCCAAGTGCCTGGCCACAGGAGAGCTACTGACGAAGGCATGGTTTTGACACACATGAATCTGACTCGGCCGTGGGAAGAGAGTAAATCTCTCCTTTTGTGAACACATGGATGAAACAGGAGGGGGTCATGCTAAGCAAAATAAGTCAGAAGCAGAAAGACAAACACCAAAGAGCTCACTCAGAGTTCACTGCAGAGCAGCAAGACAAAGGAACAGCCCAATCCCCCTGCCTGCAGTCCCCTGCAACTTGGTCTCTGAACTCCAACTGCAGAGCTAAGATTACAGAGGGTGGTTATGGTGTCGTCACAGATATTTTGAAGAGTGCAATATTGTTTTTTGTTTGGGGCCTACACCTGGCTGTGCTTAGGGCTTACTCCTGGCTCTGCACTCAGGGATCACTCCTGGTGGGGGTCTGGGGCCCCATAGGGTGCCAGGAATTGAACTTGGGTCAGGCTCATGCAAGACAAGTACCCTAACCACTGACCCACTGTACTATCTCTCCAAGTAATAATACTGCACTAAAACCAAAAACCAAAAACCAAGCTTGTAGTATTGGGAATCAAACCCTGTTCTTGCTACTGCAAGACAAGTGTTTTATCTCTGAATCATAGGCCCAGTGACACGGTATTATATACCTGAAAGTTGCTGAGAACATGAATCTCAAATTATTTCATCATAAAACAGAACAACTAATTATGTAGTGAAGTGACAGAGGGGTTTGCCATATACAAGGCAAGCACCCTACCAGCTGGACTATCTCTTTGACCCACCTGACACATTTTAAATGTAAGCAATAGTTCAGGTCAACCTTTGCTCAATAAAAATGCAAACATAAAAGAAATGATTCGAACTGAAAACAAAAATTCCAATAAGGTTCTCTAGCATGTACCCCAGTGAAGAACGAGATTCCTTTTGTAGGACAGAGGCTCACGGATGATCAGGATCAGAGTTTCAACCCTGGAAATTGCATCCTATTTACTTTGGTGTGTTTTCATCTTAGGCTGCTGGGACGGTAATGAGGTCAGTTGCTGAGTGGTTCTGACACGATTCTGGTCCCTTGATAGCTTTCTTGTTTTATGATTTGACACAGTGTTCCAAACCAAATTATTTTGTACATTCTCTGTTCTTGGAAATATCCATTTTCTCTAGCAAGTCCTGGTTATTTTAATGTATTTATAGATGGGTGCTCATCGCTGTAAGACTGGACAGGGTCCCTGGGCCTTCAGGGGCTCTAGTGAGAAGATATATTTGCTTTTGAGAAATGAATCATAGTCCATTCAATCTAATGCTCCTAATTCAAATTCAGAACTGCAGGTTTTAATTTAACCTCATTGATCATAAGTCTTCACTGCCTTTTTCCCTACACTGAAAATCCTGACTCCTAATGGTATCAACATAATTACTCACTTGCTTTGTCCCATTACAAGCACATACAACAGTCCCTGAATAACAATACAAATCACTACTGCTAACAATATGATTACAGGAAACAGCTTGCCTTGTTTTTGAAGTTCTTTTTTGTCCCTGGAGCGTATCCCACCAGGGAAAAGTAGTAGAATTACTGTGTTTAAGGTCCTTGGAATAATTCCTTCTTGGGTGGTTATATACCAAGTAGTGGTTATGTTACATAATTACGGTTAATTTGTATAATTTCTCTTTCCATTTTCAGGGCTTGCTTTTTAGGTTTCATTGTTTCATTCTGAAGTTGATTTTACAAAGCAAGGTGTAGTGAAAGAGGTGCGGATTTTCCCCTTGTCTTTGCAGATCGAGTCCTTTTCTTGCAAAAGTCGTTTTTCACAAACAAAAAGCACTATGCACAGAAGTCAAATAAAATTGTACTGAAGCCCTTTACAGTAGGCTTGAATCCATAGGTATATAGAGGAAATCGTAGGCAGAATCCTCCATGCATTGAAGTCAATGGCAACTTCAAGGATGAAGCACCACTGACCATGCAAGTGGAAGCAGATGGGACTATATTAAACTAAGAAGCTTGGGCTGGAGCGATAGTTCAGCGGGTAGGGCGTTTGCCTTGCACGTGGTCAACTCGGGTTCGATCCCCGGCATCCCATATGGGCCCCCACACCAGGAGTAATTCCTGAGTGCAGAGCCAGGAGTAACCCCTGAGTATTGCCGGGCTGTGACCCAAAAAAAGCAAAATAAAAATAAAAATAAACTAAGAAGGGGCCGGAGCGATAGCCCAGCGGTAGGGCGTTTGCCTTGCATGCGGCCGGCCTGTGCCGGCCTGGGTTCAATCCCCAGCATCCCATATGGTCCCCGAGCACTGCCAGGAGTGATTCCTGAGTGCAGAGCCAGGAATAACCCCTGAGCATTGCCGGGTGTGACCCAAAAAAGCAAAAATAAATAAATAAATAAATAAATAAACTAAGAAGCTTCTGCACCTCAAAGGAAACAGTAACTAGGATACAAAGACAGTCCAGGGACATCTTCAAAGATGAACCACCACTGACAAAGCAGTGGAAGCAAAGATAAACAAATGGGATTATATGAAACTGTAAAGCTTCTGCACCTCAAAAGAAACAGTGACTAAGATACAGAGTGGGAAAGAATATTCATCCAATGCCCATCTGATAAACTTCCAAAAAAAAAAAATTGCATGGCCAAAAGGTACATGAAAAGTGCCCTTCACCAGTCTTTAAGACTGGTTAAAGAAAACTATGGTACTAATCATCAGGGAGATGCAAATCAAAACAACAATGAGATATCACCTCACACCACAGAGACTGGCACTCATCCAAAAGAGCAAGAACAACCAGTGCTGGCTCAGATGTGGGGAGAAAGGGACTCTTATTCACTGTTGGTGGGAATGCTGACAGATTCAGCCCTTATGGTAAACAAATGAACATTCTTCAAAAAACTTGATATTGAGCTCCCGCTTAACCCAGCAATACCACTCCTGGGGATATACCCTGGAGACTCAAAAACACATAGCAGAAACACTTCTCTTACGAAACCGGGGCAAACCCCCCCGGCCGGGGGGGGGGGAGACCCCCCGCAAACGCCCACCGCTGGGCATCGCCGGCCCCACTATCTGCACTTCTATATTCATCGCAGCACTATTCACAATAGCCAGAATCTGGAAACAACCTGAATGCCTTAGAACAGAGAAGACTGGTTAAAGAAACTATGGTACATCTATACAGTGGAATACTATGCAGCTGTCAGGAAAAACCAAGTCATGAAATTTACCTACAAATGGATGTACATGGAGAGTATCATGCTGAGTAAAATTAGTCAGAAGGAAAAGGACAGATATAGAATGACTGCATTCATTAGTGGGATATAAGTATATACCAGTGTTCTACTAATTGTTGGTAATGCCTAGAACTGAGCATTGAATGTATACAAAGGGATTTGCATGATAATCCCTAAATATATGTAGGGCAAACCACAATGTGTAAGGGAAGGAGAGAGAAAGTCAGAGAGAGACAGAGACAGAGACAGACACAGAGACACAGAGAGACAAGAGAGAAAGAAAGGAAGAGTGCCTGCTTTGGAGGCAGGCTGGGGGAGGGAGGAAGGAGTCTAGGACATTGGTGATGGGAAATGTGCACTGGTGGAGGGATGGGGTGCTGGAACATTGTATGACAGAAACCCAATCATGAACATCTTTGTAATGATGCATCTCACCATGGTATAATAAAAAATACTCAAATTAAAAAAAAAAGACAGCCCAGGGAATGGGAAAAATTATTTACCCAACACTCATCTGATAAGGGGCTAATATCCAATATAAGGCTCTGGTAGAACATTGGTAGAAAAAAAATCCAACCCCATCAAAAAATGGGGAGAAAAGATGAACAGAAATTTCCTCAAAAAACATGAATGGCCAAAAGGCACATAAAAATGCTCTACATCACTAATCATCAGAGAGATGCAGATAAAAACAACAATGTGTTATCATTTCACACTAGAGACTGGCACACATCCAAAAGAGCAAGAACTGAATTACCAGTGCTGGCGGGGATGTGGGGAGAAAGGGACTCTCATCCATTGATGGTAGGGATATCAGTTGGTCCAGACTTTCTCAAAAAACAATAATGAAAATCCTAAAAAAGCTAGAAACTGAGATTTTGCATGACCCAGCAGCACCACTCCTGGGAATATACCCAGGGGGCCCAAACACACAACGTAGAAATGCCACCTGCACTTCTATGTCCATTGCAGCACTATGCAGAGTAGCCAGAACCTGGGAACAACACAAGTGCCCGAGAACAGATGCATAGATGAAGAAAATATGGTGCGTGTACACAGTGGAATACTCTGTTGCCATTAGGAAAAAATGAAGTCTTGAAATTTACCTACACATGGATGGACATAGAAAGCATCATGCTGAGAGGAAAAAGGCAAAGGGAGAGGAACAGACAGAATGATTTTGCTCATTTGCAGGATCTAAAATAAAATAAGAGAATAGGGCCCATCACCTCTGGGGGGTCCTGGAAGTAGCCGGATGAGACTTGCCTCACCACACTAGCCGCCACCTTCGCTGTCCGGACGCTGGGATGCTACCTCAAGACCAGACTAACAGAGCAAAACGAGTTTGAGCCCAGGTAGGCAACTCCTAGAAGCGGGAATCACTGGGAATTTGTCAGATGGAGCCAGGGGGTCGGCCCTTCCCCCTCCATTTTTTGAGCCTGGTGGCTCCCCCAACCCCGCCCAGGAGCTGCCCTGAGGTGACCAGCCATAGCATGCAGTCTCAAATGCTGCTGGGGAAGCTGGAACTCGACTCTCCCCAGGCTCAGCTGACCATGGGGCTCCCAGGAGGAAGATGGGTTTTGGGAGTGGGCCCATCACCTCTGGGGGGTTCCGAAGCAGCTGGATGAGAGTCCTTCGCTGTCCAGATGCTGACCATGAGGCCCCTAAGTCTTGCGGCCGCGTAGTCCATCAAACTAGTGGAAACAGTTATGTTCTTTAATGTACTGCATTCTATGATGTGCAGGAAAGTTAGGCGGGAGGGATAGAGAGGAGAGAAAAGATATACAGAACCCGCCAAGTAGTTGGGGTGCGGGAGTGGGGAGGGAGGTGGGGACATTGGTGATGGGAGTTGGGTTCGGGTGGAGGGCTGGGTGTTGGAACACTGTGGAACCAAAACTCTACATGAGCATCTTGCAATTGTATGTCTAAAAGTGGTGTAATAAAATTTTGGGGAAAAAAAGAGAATAATACTGGAAGACAATAGAAATGAGGACCAAGAGGACTGGACCATGGTAGGAAGCCTTCCACAAGTGGCGGGGGAGAGTGCAGTTAGGACAGAGAAGGGTCAGCCATGACAATAATAGTTGGAAATGAAGGCCCTGGACAAGACTGTGTGCTGAAAGTGATATCATGATGCTCTTTCAGTAACAGTATTGCAAGCCACAGTGCCCAAAAGGGAGGGGAGAGGGACACCCCCACACCCACACCCACACACACACACACACACACACACACACACACACACAGAGAGATTGAAAAAGTGTCTTCTATAGAGCCAGGCTGGGGGTACGGAGGGGTCACTGGGGACTGTGCACTGTGAAGGGACAGGTGTTGGAACATTGTGTGATGGAAACTCAGTCATGAGCACGTTTGTCTGTATGTGTCTCATAGTGATTCAATGATGTGTACATGCAGGAATGTGCATTTCTCTGTCCGTTTCCATCTGCCCTCCCAGCCTTCCGAGATGAATGGGAATATTCCACCCACATCTTCTCTGCTTTCCTCATGGGCTCCCTTTCTGGGTGTGCTGCCCTTCAGTTTGGGGAAGGTCTTGTGCCTCTCCATGGCTCCCTCCCCAGCCCCCACTCTTCATCTGGCTTCATGGCCATGTGCTGCATTGCAGATGGCACCTACCATGCAGGTCCTGATGGCACCATCCTGACTGCTGGGTGCCAGCGGGAGCTCCCCACCCACATCAGTGTCCTTAGGACATTCGCAGCGTGTCTCTCTTCTCCCACCCCTAAATGGCCTGTTGGCTAAATGGGTCCCTGATTGCTCCTTAATTATTTTCAGTGCTCTGTGCTTACGAAGCTTCATCAGGGCAGGTAGCCTGGGGATCAATTCCTTGATCTCTGAGTCCGCAGGTCAGTGTCCAGTGGGTGGACAGTAGTCAGCTGCTCACTCTGGCTCTGGACCCCATCTGATCAGTGAGGATCATGGCTCATGACTCATGGTACTTTTTTAGGGGCCTGGGGCCCCTTCTGATGATTGTCGGTCAGCTGGGCAGGTAGATCAAAGGGCCTGTTGATAAGGTGATGCTCAGATCTGTGGGGCCGGCAGCTATGGGGGACTCCAGGGCTGTGCAGGGCAGATTCCTTAGCCTCGGGGCTCTCAGGCCTTTATGGTATTTCTCATTTGTCTGCCTCTGCCATGAGTCGAGTTCCTGGGTAGACTGAGAAGGAGACAAGCCTGCAGGAGGGGCAAGTTTGTTAAAGAACCATCAGTGAATGGGCCCCGGGGTGAAGCAGGAGTGAGTAAGGGCAAGAGGAACAACTTTCAGAGAAGACCCAGCCCAGCTCATTGAGGGCTGAGAACGTGCAGGGGGGGGGGCGGGGCTGACTACAGGGTGCTGTGGGCTGGGACTGTACAGGGGTGCTGTGGGCTGGGACTGTGCAGGGGTGCTGTGGGCTGGGACTTGCAGGGGTGCTGTGGGCTGGGACTTGCAGGGATGCCGTGGGCTGGGGCTGTGCAGGGGTGCTGTGGGCTGGGACTTACAGGGGTGCTGTGGGCTGGGGCTGTGCAGGGGTGCTGTGGGTTGGGACTTGCAGGGGTGCCGTGGGCTGGGACTGTGCAGGGGTGCTGTGGGCTGGGACTGTGAAGGGGTGCTGTGGGCTGGGACTGTGCAGGGGGTGCTGTGGGCTGGGGCTGTGCAGGGGTGCTGTGGGCTGGGGCTGTGCAGGGGTGCTGTGGGATGGGACTGTGCAGGGGTGCTGTGGGCTGGGACTTGCAGGGATGCCATGGGCTGGGGCTGTGCAGGGGTGCTGTGGGTTGGGACTTACAGGGGTGCTGTGGGCTGGGACTGTGCAGGGGTGCTGTGGGCTGGGACTTGCAGGGGTACTGTGGGCTGGGACTGTGCAGGGGTGCTGTGGGCTGGGAGGGAACCCCTTGAGACTGCTCTGGGGCACACTTTGGAGGTGGGAAATGAACCTTTCATTATTTATTTATGTGGTCAGGGGTTACTCCTAGCTCTGAGCTCATGAATCATTCTTGGTGGTGATTCTGGGGATCGAACCCAGGTCGGCCGCATGCAAGGCAAATGTCTTACCTGCTGTATTATGTCTCTGGCTCTGAAATGAAACTCTAATGGAAAGAAACCTTGGGGGTCCACCATGGCCTCCTGCTTTGCCTTTAGTCTGCCAATAACCTACCTTCATAATTTGTTTCTGTTTATTGCCTCCTCCAAGGACAGCTGCCCCTTCCTGTCCTCTCTCTTCCCTTGCATCTGCTTGCCCAGTGCTGGTCTGAGACTCTTTTGTTTAATATTCTTGTTTTTCTGCATGTCCGCTGAACTCTCCAGTGGTCTCTGCTTTATGGCGGTCACTGCTGAGTCACCGCTGGCACAAATAGCCCCGGTGTTAAATTGTCGCCGCCAGTGCTCACTGCGGCCGGCTCCTGCCTCCTCTCCTTGCCCAGGCTCCAGTCTCTGATGATCTTGCTGGGGACTGGGACGGCCGCTCACTCTTCTGTTTGAGTTTGATCCTGTCTTCTCTAGCACATACAACATTTTTCCCTAACCTTTCACCAGCAGCCAAGAATCTCTCAGTAATATCTCTGACATTGTAAAATTTCTTGTTGTTTAAATGAGGCCTCGTCAGTGGTGCTGGATTGGGGTGACTGGATGTCATCACTGTGACTCTTCCAGCTGCTGCCGTCATTCAGGGTCTGATTCAAAACTTGGGGCCTGGCAGGGCCAGGGCTGCTGGTGTTAATGGCGGTGAGAGTCAAGGGCTCAAACTCAGAGCCTCACATGCCAGGCATGTGCCCCATCCACTGAGCCACCTTCCTTTCCCTTGATCACTTGACATCCAGTTATTCATTGATTTGCTCAAGCGGGCGCCAGTAACATTCCATTGGACCCTATCACATGCCAATGTAGCCCAATGGCATCTGGTTGCTTCAGGAATATGAAGAGCCTCAAACTGTTCCTTCAGGGTCTTGACAAGGAAGTCTGACCATCTTGTAGGTGGGCGGCCACTTGATCTTTTGACATCCCGTGGGATCCAGTCAGTAACGGCTCTAGTCCAGCGGTTGTCTCCAAATTGCATTACATGTCCAGCCCATCTGATTTTCGATGCCTTGGCAAACGAGACAGCATCCCTGACTCTGGAACAGCGATGGAGGTTGGAACTTCTGGATTCCTTCTCTCACTTGAGTGAGGCGTGATATTCCAAGCATAGCTCTTTTGATTCCTCTTTGGGAGACCCGAATAGCATTCTCATCCCTGCTTTCGTAGGGCCCAGGTCTCTGAGGCGTATGTTAATGCAGGGAGAATGGTGTAGTCGAAAAAGATGTGCCCAGAACTGGAGGTTCTTTGTCCTTTCAGCTATTTCTTCGATGCTTTTGAAGGCATTCCATGCCGCTCTCTTCCTCCTGTGCAGCTCAGGTTTTAGGTCGTTCATCATGTTGACTTCTCGACCTAGGTACACATAACTGGTGCATTCAGAGATGTTTGTTCCATTGAAAGTGAATGGGGCCTCTGGAACTAGTTCATTTTTCATGAACATAGTTTTGTTGAGATTCAGCTGTAGACTTACTTTTCCACATTCTCCGTCAAAGTCAGCCAGCATTTGTGCCGCTTGGCTAATGTTTGGTGTTATTAGAATGATGTCATCAGTGAAGTGGAGGTGGTGTAGTTGCCGACCATCTATCTTTACTCCCATTCCTTCCCATTCTAATTGTTGCATGATGTTCTTGAGGGTGGCGCTGAAGAGTTTTGGTGAAATGGTATCACTCTGCTGAACCCCTCTTTTGACATCAATGATCACTTCCTTGTAGAATAGTGAGATCCTGGTACTGAATACAGCTCATGAAGGATCTTGATGTATTGGGTTTGAATGCCCTGTTTGGCTAGGGGCTTTGATGACGGCTTCGGTCTCAACAAAATCAAAGGCTTTCTTTAAATCAATGAAAGTGAGACAGAGCGGCATCTTGAACTCCCCTACAAACCTCAATGAGCTTGGTGACCTTGTAGATATGGTTGATTGTGCTGAATCCTTTTCGGAAGCCAGCTTGCTCGCATGGTTGTCCCTTCATCTAATGTTCTGCCAATCCTGTTAAGGATGACTTGAGTGAACAGCTTGTAGAAAATGTCACATGTGACATTGGCAACTATCGCCCCATCTGCCTGTTGTCCTTTCCCCTCCTTTTCCTTATTGTCAGGGTAGGATCATCACCAGTTACCTATTCTCTTTCTCTTCCGTCTTAGCTGTTGTTGCTGTAATGATGGTGATTCCACCTGTTCTTTTTTGGTGCTTGCACACAGCTGGTTATGGTGTCCAGAGAGCAAACATTCTGTTGTGACCCTGGGGTCCCAAGTAGCAATGCAAGGGATTGTGCTTGTTGCACACAGGCAGGTATGGGGATCAAATGCTCCCTCACAATAGCAAGGCAGGCATTTTGTCCTAGACCAGTGGCTCTTTTCCCTTTGATGAGCTGAGTTAAGGGGTTGGAGCAATAGTACAATGGGTAAAATACTTGCCTTGTATTACTAATATAATGCAAGTACATCTATGTGTATGTACATATATGTATACATATATATACACATATGTATATGCATACTACATATGTATACTACATATAGTACATATACATACTATATGTAGTATGTAGTCCCCTCACTACATAGGACCCAGGAGTGATCCCCTGAGCAGAGTCAGTAATAAGCCCTAAGCACAGCTGGGTGTAGCCTGACAACCAAAACTATAAATTATAGTAGAATTCAGGCTGAATTCAGGCTGTAGAATTTGCTCTCACTTCGGTTGTACCGTTTTATTACTCTCACATCTCAAAAGTGAGCCCTGCTGTACTTCCCCTGGGATGGAGGAAGTGGATTGAAGTTTGGATTGTTGTCTCAAAGGTTCTTTATTTTTTAATTCTAAGACACTCACATGATATTTGTAATCCTCTGGTTTGACGCTTTTCTTCCTGCTACAAAACATTCTAGAATGAGCTAGTTAGATCCTTCCGCCAGCAACTAATGGAAGCAACACCCTTCCCTAGAAGTCAGGCAAACTCTGAAGAGAGACTGACCCAGAATGATCTCTCCGTTGTGGGATGTCAGGAAACAAATATGGGGAGAGCAAATGTTTGAAGATAACAGAACTTGAGAACTGATTGACAGAACAGGTTGTACCCAGGGCCGGAGGTGGGAGTGAGGGGCACGAAGGGGCATATGGGAAGGGACCTCGAGACCATGATGGAGGGAAGCAGGCACTGTCGGAGAGGTGCTGGAATGCCGAATGTTCATGAAACCCCACCAGTAACAATACAGTAAATCAGGGCTTCCGGAGAAAGACACGGCCGACTCGTTTTATGTTTTTTTGGTGTGTGTGTGTGTGTGTGTGGGGGATCTGGGGGACCTGGGTCACACCCAGTGGTGCTCAGGGCTTCCTCCTTGCTCTGTGCTCAGGGATTACTCCTGGTAGTGCTGGGAGATGCAGTGTGATGTCGGTGATCACGATAGTGACAGCTGCAGGAAAGGTCAGCCCCTAGCCAACCGCACCACCTCTCTAACCCTGGTTCCCCTTAGCGAGCCTCTCCCTTCCCTTCCTTGGAGAGTGTGTGGTCTCGGCAACGGGGAACAGCTCTCACCTTCTCCAGGGCACTGGCCTAATGGCCATCTGGCTCTGGTGCCTGCCAGCTCCAGGGCTGTGAAGCTGCCTCCCTTGTCTTGTTGTCTGACACTGACCCTCTGATGCTGGTTCGTGGAAGTCTTGAGAGTAACAGTCTGTGTTCTTGGTTGTTTATAACAGCCTGCCTACGCTCTTGATACTGAAAGGTTGCTTTGGCTCCAATGCTCTTCTCTGGAGGATTTTAACTCCTTCCTCCTGCGGACTTTCAGCTTGTGGTGTGGCCTTTCTCGCCCACCTGAAATGCAAAACTGCCTCTTGCTCAGTGGCCGGCTGCTCCACCGGCTTGCAGAGACATGCTCTTCAGTGGCTCTGAATTTAACTAACTTGTGGCTTTCCTATGGAGGACCGTGTGCCTTGGGAGGGCATTTTTAATCTCAGAAAATGCTGGTTTTACGCAGTCTCTTTGGATTTTGTTCCAGAGAACGCCTGTGGCGTGAATGCCGGGGCCTCTCTGCCTCCCGCCCTGTTCCTCAGATTCTTTCCTTGCACATTCCTTTTGTGGCAGCATTTTCGTTCCTTATCTCTCCCGCTGCTGAGACTGTCTGTGACGGCGCTGCTTGCGCTTGGGAGGAGGCCCCTATTCTCGTTTTTTATCCCTCCACCCATTTATCCCCTGTTCTCTCCCCTTCAGAGTGACCTTCTTTCTCACCTCCTTTTTGGTGCTGTCTTTGTGTATTGTAGCTCATTTCAAAATAGGGGGTGACTGTCCCCTGTGTTCTGGCTGCCTCCCCCCTTCCCAGCCGCAGAGCTTTTTTTGTCTCTGGGCACTCAGTAAGGAAGGTGACGGGCTCAGCTGGCCCGCCGTGTTTAAGTGGGGTGCTTTTCCTGTCTCAGGGAAAGGGATCAGGATGGTGTCTTGGCGTGCCCTGCCTTTCGGGTCCCTTCTGTTCTTCGCTCAAGGTTCATGTCCCACGACCCCCTACCCTGGGGTCTGCCTTGGAAACTCCTCCCCATTGTCCCTGGGGAGGGGCCTTGCCCTTCTTTCCCTCCAATCTACTCACTTCCCTGCTCCATGGGTTTTGCCTCATATGGTCTCCTGAACCCCACCAGCAGTGAGCCCTGAGCATCGCTGGGTGTCACTCACCCCGTCCTGATTCAGGGCAGGTGTGTGGTCAGACTGCTGATGGGGCCTTTGGTTAGAAGGGAGCCAGCGGCTGGCTGTGTTGGCACATCCTAGGAAGGGGCCAGAAAGGAGCTGGAGTTTCCCGGGAAGGCTCTTGTAAAGATGTTCAGCGCTCTGAGATCTCGGCCTGGCTAAGAACTCAGCCTCCTTGTTACTTTGCTCATGATGGCTCCTTGGGCACAGGTCCAGTGTGGCTGTGGTTGCGAGGCAGGGCAGGGCGCTCTCAGGGGGCCTGACCACAGGATGTGCCAGCTGCTGCCACTAAGGGCTCTTTCATCCTGGGTGTGCCCTCTGGTCAGAGTGTGGGTGTGCCTTCCTGCCGGTCCAGTCTCACCCACATCCGAGGGAGGATACGGCTCAGCACCCCACTCCACCTTGAATGACTTCTCACCCAGGAAGTTATTTTCCACTGGAAGAAAGGGACAAAGGGCAGCACACCCGGGATTCTGGGGCGTGGGAGTGGTGGGAGGCCTCCTGGGCATAACCCGGCACCCCTTGCCCTGTATCTGCCCTTGACTACAGCTCTGCCACCTTGATGCTCCCTCTCTGCTCTTGCATCCTGTCCCTCCAGCTTCCTTCCTGCTCATTGCGTTTCCCTCCTTTCAGTGGGCCCTCAGAAACAGTCAATTCAAGGTCCTCTCTCCCCATCAGCTTTCTAGGCTGGTTCCCAAGGCCTTGCTCTCTGTCCTCTGAGCACATTGTATTGTCACGCACAGAGAACCAGCTCTGAGCATTGTGTGAGCCTGAGGGTTTCAAGTGTAGTTGGATTCAGCTGCCTGTTCCCTCCTGGCCCTTGCCTTCCACCCTGCTGGCTCCACTAGTCTGGCTGTCTCCAGTCTGTGGCACGCATCTCTGCCTGTGGCTTTAAGACTGCTCCAGACTCCGGATCTTGACAAATCCAGATCTCATCAGAGAATCCCCATTTCTTCCACATGGAAACAACCAAATAGCATCAACGGAAAAAATTGGCCCCGTGGGGCCAAGTGCCTTGTGCATTCCGGAATCAATCCTGAATAATTTGATGAACCCACTTGGGTCATGCGAGTGTTCTTTGGTAGACCAAAGGGAGAGGCAATAAGTGATTCAATCACACAAAGTTGTGGAGGGAGATTTCCCAAAGGGAGCAGAGCCGGGGCGCAGGGTCAGATGTCCGTGACCGGCTATATGCTCTTGTATGATGGCTATATGCTCTTGTATGATGGCTATATGCTCTTGTATGATGGCTATATGCTCTTGTATGACTTCCCAGGATGAGTGTCATGCTTCTCTCTGCCTTGACCCAATCCCAAATCTCATCACTCCTATTCTGTTTCTTGCAGTTAATTATGCCCCCCCATAGTAATACCTGGTTTGGGAATCAGAAAGTCAGCACAGTGGGTAGGGGTGCTTGCTTTGCATGCAGTCAGCCTGGTTTTCATCCCCAGCACCAACAACAGTCTCCTGAACCCTGCCAGGAGTCATCCCTGAGCCCAGAGCTGGGCATAATCCCTGATCACTGCTCAGGCATGTCTCAAAATCCAAACCCAAACAAAGGAAAAATAACAGCATCACTTCATGTCAAGGGGCAAATGCTTCTGAGCCCTGGAAGCTCCTTGTGTGAAGGTTCTGGTCACGAGCTGTCTGTGAGGCTTAGCCAAAGTGCTGTCAGGAGGACGAGTCGGAGGCTACAAGCCCAGGCTCTAGGGGAAAGATGCTGGTCTGGGTCCACGAAAAATGAAGGGCTTCTAGGAAGTGCTGGGAAGTAGCTTGGCCACACCGGGCTAGTTCAGACCAAGCTGCTGTCCACGTAAGCCTGCTGGGAGCCACTTGAGCAGCTGGGTGCCTCAGCAAGCAGCAGAAGGCGGAACCATAAGCAAAAGGATCAAACAAATGTGGCTGGTACTAAATGGGTCTGTGGTGAGCACACTAACGAGAGGGCGGGGGGGGCCTTGGTTCCCTTGGGAAGAAACCTGATCAGTGTCTTCAGTCCCTCTGGGACTGGTGTGAGAGGCTGGGTTGGGCTGAGGGCTCTTTTGGAGGCAGAGTTTGGAAGAGGAAATCCAGATGCTTCGGACCCCTGTATGGCACAGCTCAACAACCAAATGCTCAGAGGTGCCACTTCCAAGCTACAGTACAAGCTCCAGTCCCCCAAGGTGAGGTGAGCACCCATTGTGTGTGTGTGTGTGTGTGTGTGTGTGTGTGTCCCAAACCCATTTCCTGAGTGTAATCCTTCCAGGACTGGCCTGAGTGGATGTCTTCTCAGTCTCTGCACTGTCCCGATTGGGAGCAGGGAGAGCAGAAGCTGCTGGGTGGCCACACTGGAAGGTATGGATGGGACTTGGGGAGAGAAAGAGGACGGAAAGGGAAACCCAGGGGACTCTGAGTATGTTACTTGCGAGGAGCTTGGTATTAACGCTCATTTTTGACGTTAGTGTACTGGAGGTAAGGTGCAGGGATTGGCCGGGGCAGATATGTGGGTTCTGAGTCGCTCTCACAATGACCCTGGGAATCTAAAATTATTCCCCAACGGTTTATTTTATTTTTCTTGAAATTTTCTTAAGAATGCATTTAAAAACTTTTTTTCAGCTTCTTTTACGGCTGCATCTCCACTCTGCTGGTTTTCTGCTCCAGATTCCATGGTCATTTAGTTACCGGTGGTAGAAGCGCTTCAGGTGTGGCTGCAGTGCCCGGCTGCGTCAGCAGGTGGCAGACAGGAGTCAGGGCTTGTTCTACACCCAGGGCTCTACCCGTGGGCCCTGGATGGTTGATGGTGTGACATAGAAAAAGACTGGGCCCACTGGGATAAACCCAGAGCCACAGTAGAGCCTGGCAGGCTACCCATGTTGTATTCAATATGCCAAAAACAGTAACAATAATGGACCTCATTCCCAACAAATGGAGATGTTATTGGTGCCCACTTGAGCAAATCAATGAACAACGGGAAGACAAGACAAATGACAAGTTTATTTTTTAAAATATTTTATTATACCACAGTGAGATATACAATTACAAAGATGTTCATGTTTGGGTTTCGGTCATACAGTGTTCCAGCACCCATCCCTCCACCAGTACCCATTTCTCGCCACCAATGACCCCAATTCCCTCCCCCCCTCCACTAGACTGCCTCTATGGAAGGTTTTTAAAAATAATTTATTATACCACCTTTAGATAGACAATTACAAGATGTTCATGTTTGAATTTTGGTTCTACAGTGTTCCAACACCCATCCTTTCACCCCTGCCCATCTCCCATCACCAATGTCCCCACCTCTTTCCCCTTCCCCAAGCCTGCTTCCATGGCAGGTTCTTTATCTCCTTTCTCTCTTTCTCTCCTTCTCGCTTCCCTTTCTTACACATTGTAGATTGTAATATATTCTAGAACATGATTGGTTCCACTAGTTTGATGTACTGGGTCGGACCACGAAAATGGCGGCTATTATGGTGAGCAAGTCTCATCTGGCTGCTACCGAGGCCCTACAGAAGTGATGGGCCCACTTCCGAAACCCATCTTTCTATGGCACTATGACAGGTTCTTTATCTTTTCTTTTTTTCTCTCTCCCTCTCTCTCTCTCTCTCTCTCTCTCTTCCTTCTCTTACACACTGTGGATTGCATTTAGAGGTTATCATGTGTATCTTTTTGCCTATATTCAATGATCAGTCCTACACTGGTATTATAATTTTTTTTTTTACTGCTCCCTTCTCTGTCTTACTTAACATCCGACTCCCACACGTTTGTGGTAGATTCACCTTGACAAGACCTCCTGATCCATGTTTTGCCTGACCTTGGATATTGGTATCATACTTGTCACTTGTCACTTGTCTTCCCGTTGTTCATCAATTTGCTTGAGGGGCACCAGTAACATCTCCATACATCCTGTTGTGTGCTAGGGTAGCCTAAGGGCATCTGTTTGCTCCAGGAACATGAAGAGCCTCAGACCATTCCTTCAGATCATGGGAATGAGGTCTAGAATTGTTACTGGTTTTGGCATACCAAATACGACATGGATAGTTTGCCAGGCTCTGCCATGCAGGTGGTGCATTCTCAGTAATATGCTCTCATCTCCTGCATTTACTGATGAACCAACGGGGAGAGATTGGCTTTTCTCTTGGGCGGAGCTCCAACGAGCTGTGGAGACTGGAGTGTCTCTCTTCCAGGGTTGCTGGCTCTGGTGGCTGGGAGCTTGCAGCCACGCCCGCCGACATGGAGGTAGAGGAATGGGGAGGAACCCAAATCCCTTCTCCAAGTCTGGCCAGTGTGCCCCCCGGCACATGTGAGTGAACCCTTGGAGCTATGACGAACTTGTATGATGTATCATACTATATATGTATTTATATCCTGCAAATAAATGCAGTCTCTATATCTGTCTTTTTTCCTTTCTGACTAATTTCACTCAACATGATCCTCTCCATGTCCATCCATTTATAGGCAAATTTCATGACTTCATTTTTCTTTTTTTGCTTTTTTGGGTCACAACCGGCGATGCTCAGGGGTTACTCCTGGCTCTGCACTCAGGAATCACTCCTGGCGGTGCTCGGGGACCATATGGGATGCCGGGGGATCGAACCGGGCCTGCACAGGCCGGCCGCGTGCAAGGCAAACGCCCTATCCATTGGGCTATCGCTCCGGCCCCTACTTCATTTTTCTTAATGGCTGCATAGTATTCCATTGTGTAGATGTACCAAAGTTTCTTTATCCAGTCGTCAGTTCTCGGACACTCTGGTTGTTTCCAGATTCTGGCTATTGCGAATAAATAGTGCTGCTAAAAAATAATAAGCGCAGATGGTGTTTCTGCTGTGCGTTTTTTGGCTTCTCAGGGTATATTCCCAGGAGTGGTATGGCTGGGTCAAACGAGAGCTCAATAAGTATATATTTTGAAAGTGACAAGTGAAGCCACTACATAGAAGATATTTGTGGTGCATTAAACTTACAAAATTTTCACACTTATACTTACAAGTATGTGGGTCAGAGGTTAGGTAAGATAGAGAAGGGACCCCAGTGTGCTAGTAATTATTGGAAATGGTAACACTAGTCTAAATCTGAGCATTGAACATAGGCAAAGGGATATACATGATAACCCCTCAATGTATGTATTGCAAGCACAATGTGTAAGAGAAGAGGGGAAGGAGAGAGGGAGGAGGGAGGGGGGGAGAGAGAGAGAGAGAGAGAGAGAGAGAGAGAGAGAGAGAGAGACACCTTCCTGGTTCTCTATGCCCCCTGCAAGAGGGAGAGAAAATCTGGGGACATTGGTGGTGGGAAATGTGCACTGGTGGAGGGATGGGTACTGGAACACTGTATGACTGAAACCCAATCATGAACAGCTTTGTAATTTTCTCTATCTCACTGTGATATAATAAAATTAAAAAATATCCACATTTATGAGGCTAGAGTGATAAAACAGTGGGGAAGGCACTTGCTTTTGCATGCAGCCGACCTGGGTCCTATCCCTGGCATCCATAGGGTCCCCAAGCAGCATCAGGAGTGATTCCTGAGTACAGAGCCAAGAGTAACCCCTGAGCACTGTTGGGTGTGAACTTCCACACCAAAAAAACAACAACAAAAACAACAACAACAGATTCACATTTAGGGTCATAATGAGTCCCCACAAACCCAAACCCAGGGGCTGGTTCAGTTCAGCAGGGACAGCTGCTTGCCTTGCTCATAACTGCCTGACTTTGATTCCCGTACCCCATTACATCTTCTGAGCCCTGCCAGGAGTAGTAACTGAGTTTAGAAGCAGTGGTAATCTTTGGGCTCAGTTGGGTACGGCCCAAAAAAATACAAAAAACAGAAAAAGAGAAAAATTCATTAAAAAAGTGTAAGAACATAGAACAAACATTGCAAAAGAGAAAAGTCAAATGGTCAGTAAAAACATGCGATTATGGGGCTGGAGAGAGTGAACCATGGGTAGGGCACTTGATTGCATGCAGCCCACCCCCGGTTCCACCCCTGCTACCCTACATGGCCCTTAGAGCACTACCAGGAGCGATCCCTGAGCACAGTCGGGTGCTGTGTTAAAAGAAAAGAATTTTTTCGGAAAGTGCTTACTTAGTCTTATCAGGGAAACACAAATGAGTGAGTAAATACTTGGTGTGACTTTGTCCCCATCCTCTTCCTCTCTCTGTCCCTCCATCCCCTCATCATCCAGGTGGGTCCTGGTTGTTGTTCTTTCCTGTTTCTCTGCCTAACTTTACCTCGTTATCTGCTGCATATCTTTTCCGCCCGGCTCCGTGGCCTAGGCGTCCCGTTCATTTCTCAGCAAAGCCTGTTCTAGCGTCTGTGGCTTCCAGCGTCTCTCTTCTTTTTCTGGGATGATTTTATTTTTGATTCTACTCTTTCCTGAAGTTTGCCAGCTTCTCATGACCTTCTGTTTTCTCACCACCTTCTCCTTGAGTTGTTGGTGGCTTCACTAAGGCTTAAAAAATTATGACAAAATATTTGGAGACGATGTTCATCTGCTCCCTGGCGGTGCTGTTTGGACGAGTGCTCTCACCTGCCTCTGTCTGCTTCCTGGGCTTGCCCCGGCTCCCGAGCCATCCAGACAGGATGCTTATTGAGCCGGGTAGGTATTTCCTTGGATATTTTCAGGTGATCCTTGAGGAACGTGATGGGGGCCAGGAGAACACAAATCTAATCTTATGAACTTAAAACAAAACTGCATTTGTTTAACCTTTACTTTCCCCGACTCATTGGAAGAGTGTGGGGTTGGGGTTGGGAAGGAGAAAGAGCCCCATGTCAAGGCAACTGAACTGTATTCTTTGGAGATGGAGTGATAGAAAGTCTGATTCTGACTCAGACCAGTTGGGGGTTCAAATGCACAGTCAGTGGAAAAGGAAATGGGGTAAAGAAAGGGTCACTGGCCTCTCCCTCCCCAATATAGTTTGGAAAGCTTGGCAGAACTGTCAGGCTAGGCAGAGCTAGCAACTAGAACAGGCACCTCCAACTCTCCGTGGTTCACCTAATCATTTATTATTTTTTAGGGTCCTGGATCCTCCTATGCTGTGCCCAGAAGGTTCCACCAGTGACTCTCAGACAACAGGCATCGAATCAGTGCGGAGGGCTGAGGGACACTGCTCAGGCCAGAGCCGGGATACCTGGGCCACACCTGGAGGTGCTCAGGGCTCCGAGCTGGGATACCTGGGCCACACCTGGAGGTGCTCAGGTCTCAGAGCCGGA
>JAJIBD010035255.1:0-23676 GCA_021461705.1 Cryptotis parvus
TGTGAGTAGGAGTGAGTGTGCATACTGTTGTGGGATGTGAATGTGTAGTGAGCCAGTGTGCATAGATTATGTATGAATGTATATAGTGTGAGTGTAAATTTATGTGATGTGTGAATACCAATGGCACAATTATAGACCTCATTCCCATAACTAACCTGAATGAATGGTTTGAGACTCTTAGTGTTCCTGGAGTGAGCAGATGCCCTTAGGCTAAACTAGCACGACAGGACATTGGAGATGTTACTGGTGCCTGCTTAAACAAATCGATGAACAATGGGAAGACAAGTGACGTGAGCAAGTGTGAATAGTTGCATGTGTATTGTGTGGCTTGAGTGTATGAAAGTGTTGAATGTGTGTAGAGTATAAATGAATTATTACGTGAGAGTGTGTATATTGTGTGAATGTGAATGACTGTATGTATGTGTATGAGTTAGTGTGAGTCTTGAATGTCTTAGTGTATTTGTGAATGAGTGTATGTATTGTGTGTGTGACTCTTAATAATGTGTATATTTTTGTGTGTGACTGAGTGTATGTGTAATGGTGAGAAGGAATATTGAGTGTGAGAGTGATTGTGTGTGATTATATTGTATTGTGTGTATGTGATAGTGTGAGGTGTGTATGTGATTATCTGAGTGTGTATGTGATTGTATGCATGCGTGCATGTGTATGTGTATAGTGTGCATGTGCTTGCCTGTGTGTGTGTATGAGGAATCAGCCCAAAGGCCTTCTACATAGAAAAATCATGTCCTACCACTGAGCTAATTGCGGCCTCTTTCTGTGTTTATTTGAACTTTGGGCCTTCTGTGAAGGACTAGCAGTAGTGAAACAGGCCTGCCGAGACCAGCTATTTTGGGGGGGCTGTTGGGGCTGTCATTTCCACCTCTGGTGGAAGGAAGCAGAGGAATGCTAGTCTGTCTCCTGCTACACGGCTGTAGATGCCACAAGCGGGCTGTGTCATAAGCCTCTTTCTCTGACATCTGCTCTCCTCATCAGCTCTTGCCCCAAGGTCATACAGGAACCAATATTCAGACTAGGTCAGACAGAACTCAGGTCTGGGCCTTAGTTCCCAAATGTACAAATCGTGACCCCATATGTGGTGTGGGAATTGAACCTGGGTCAGATGGAGTACATAGCGCCTTACCTCTGGCTCTTACCAAGGAAATCTTTCAGCCCACCCACAAGCACATTAGGAAAATGGGAAAGAATGGGAGTAAAGATAGACAGTCCACAACTACACCACCTCTGCTTCGCTGATGACATCATTCTAATAACACCGAATATTAGCCAAGCGGCACAAATGCTGGCTGACTTCGACCGAGAATGTGGCAAGATAGATTCTAGGCTGAATCTCCAGAAAACTATGTTCATGAAAAATGAACTAGTTCAGAAGACCCCATTCACTCTCAATGGAACAGACATCTCTGAATGCAGCAGTTATGTGTACCTAGGTCGAGAAATTAAAACATGATGAAGGATGACAAAACCTGAGCTGCGCAGGAGGAAGAGGGAGTGGCATGGAATGCCTTCAAAAACATCGAAGAAATAGCGTAAAGACAAAGAGACCTCCGGCTCTGGGCACATCTCTTCGACTCCATCATTCTCCCTGCATTAACATATGCCTCTGAGACCCAGGCCCTACAAAAGCAGGATGAGAATGCTATTAGGGTCTCCCAGAGAGGAATTGAAAGAGCTATGCTTGGAATATCACGCCTCACTCAAGCGAGAGAAGGAATCTAGAGCTACAACCTCTGTTCCTACAGAGTCAGGGGCACTTCTCTTTTTACCTAGGCATCAAAAATCAGATGGGCTGGACATGAAATGCGATTTGGAAGATGACCGCTGGACTAGAGCGATTTACCGACTGGATCCCGCGGGATATCAAAAGATCATGTGGCCGCCTACCTACAAGATGGTCAGACTTCTTCGTCAAGACCCTGAACGAGCGGTTTGAGGCACTTCGTATTCCTAAAACAACCAGATGCCATTGGGCTACTTGGCACATGATAGGGTCCAATGGAAATGTTACTGGTGCCGCTCCAGCAAATCGATGAATAACGAGGATTCAAAGTGATCAAGTGATCCAAGTGACACAAGCACAAATAATCATCCTTTATGTATTTGCCCGCCGACTTTAATGACAATCACATTCATGCTATTTTCCTTTGCTCCTGCATGTCAGGTTATCATTATCATCGTCATGATTATTGGAGTGCCCAGGACGTAAGTCAGGGCTTCTCACATGCAGCACATGCTCTTGAGTCCCAAGTTTCATGTTCTGTCCACGACAATTTACTTTGATACGAACCCAAAGCTCCTATAAGGGCCGGGCGATAGGCCAATGGTGGAGCGTTTACCTACGTGGCCGGCCTGTGCGGCTCCTAGGTTTGATCCCGGCATATGTGGTCCCCCTAGGCACCGCCAGGGGAGCAATTCCTGAGTGCAGAGCCAGGGTAGCCCTGAGCATCGCGGGTGTGAGCCCAAAAAGCAAAAAAAAAAAAAAAAAAAAAAAGCTCCCCATAATCTCAGCTGCAGTGTTCAGAGATCAGGTCTTATGAAACGATAGTATGTTTCAGACAAAAAATGGGAACAATTCCTTGCTTCTAATCTAATCAAGTTCTTTGCTGGTGATGACACTTTTTAGTAGTTTCATACTTTTTACGTTTGTTTGGTTTTGTGGGTTACACTGCTGTGCTCAGGGCTTATGACTCTACACTTAGGAAGTACTCCTGGAGGGATTTTGGGGACCCTGTGCTGCTGGAGATTGAACCTACAAGGAAAGTATGCCCTCTCTGCTGTACTATTGCTCCAGTCCCATTTCATTTTTTTTCCTTTTTGGGTCACAACTAGTGATGCTCAGTGCTTACTCCTGGCTCTGCACTCAGGAATTACTCCTAGTGGTGCTCAGGGGACCATATGGAATGCCGGGGATCCAACCTGGGTCGTCCGCGTGCAGAAGCTTACTACCGCTGTGCTATTGCTCCAGTGCTGAAACATGTTTTTCTTGCTCCCCGTAGCTGTTACAACAGCTGAGCTCTGGATACCACCCAAGTGCTGCCACAGGAGAGCTGGCTAGAAAGGCATGGTTTGACACACATGAATCTGGCTCGGCCGTGGGAAGAGTAAATCTCTCCTTTTGAACACATGGATGAAACAGGAGGGTCATGCTAAGCAAAATAAGTCAAACAGAAAGACAAACACCAAAGAGCTCACTCAGAGTTCACTGCAGAGCAGCAAGACAAAGGAGCAGCCCAATCCCCCTGCCTGCAGTCCCCTGCAACTTGGTCTCTGAACTCCAACTGCAGAGCTAAGATTACAGAGGGGGTTATGGTGTCGTCACAGATATTTTGAAGAGTGCAATATTGTTTTTTTGTTTGGGGCCCTACACCTGGCTGTGCTTAGGGCTTACTCTGGCTCTGCACTCAGGGGTCACTCCTGGTGGGGTCTAGGCCCCATAGGGTGCCAAGGTGAACTTAGGTCAGGCTCATGCAAGACAAGTACCCAACCATGACCCACTGTACTATCTCTCAAGTAATAATACTGCACTAAAACCTAAACAAAACCAAGCTTGTAGTGTTGGGAATCAAACCCTGTTCTTGCTGCGGTAAGACAAGTGTTTTACTCTCTGAATCATAGGCCCAGTGACGCGTATTATATACCTGAGTTACTTTGAGAACATGAATCTCAAATTATTTCATCTTAAAACAAACAACTAATTATAGGTGAAGTGACAGAGGGTTTGCCATATACAAGCCAAGCACCCTACCAGCTGGACTCTCTCTTTGACCCACCTGACACATTTTAAATGTAAGCAATAGTTCAGGTCACCTTTTGCACCTATAAAAATGCAAACATAAAAAAAAATGGTCGAACTAAAACAAAAATTCCAATAAGGTTCTCTAGCATGTACCCCAGTGAAGAACAAGATTCCTTTTGTAGGACAGAGGCTCACGGATGATCAGGGATCAGAGTTTCAGCCCTGGTGCATACTATTTATTGGTAATCTTAGGCTGCTGGGGACCGGTAGCCCGGTCAGTTGCTGAGTGGTTCCGACGCGATTCTGGTCCTTAGCTTTCTTGTTTTATATTTGACACTGTGTTTCCAAACCACATTATTTTGTACATTCTGTTCTTGGAAATATCCATTTTCTCTATGAAGTCCTGGTTATTTTAATGTATTTATAAATTGGGTGCTCATAGCAGTAAGACTGGACAGGGGTCCCGGGCCTTCAGGGGCTCGAGTGGAGAAGATATATTTGCTTTTTGAGAATGAATCATAGTCCATTCAATCTAATGCTCTAATTCAAATTCAGAACTGCAGGTTTTAATTTAACCTCATTGATCATAAGTCTTCACTTTTTTTCCCTATACTGAAAATCCTGACTCTAATGGTATCAACATAATTACTACTTGCTTTGTCCCATTACAAGCACATACAACAGTCCCTGAATAACAATACAAATCACTACTGCTAACAATATGATTACGGAAACAGCTTGCCTTGTTTTGAAGTTCTTTTTGTCCCTGGGCGTATCCCACCAGGGAAAAGTAGTAAAATTACTGTGTTTAAGGGCTTGGAATAATTCCTTCTTGGGTGGTTATACCTAATAGTGGTTATGTTACATAATTGGTTAATTTGTATAATTTCTCTTTCCATTTTTAAAATTTGCTTTTTAGGTTTCATTGTTTCATTCTGAAGTTGATTTTACAAAGCAAGGTGTAGTGAAAGAGGCGGTTATGCTCCTTGTCTTTTGAATAAAGTCCTTTCCTTGCAAAGTCATTTTTCACAAACAAAAAGCACTATGCACTGAAGTCAAATAAAATTGTACTGAAGCCCTTTACAGTAGGCTTGAATCCATAGGTATAGAGGAAATCGTAGGCAGAATCCTCCAGCATTGGAAGTCAATGGCAACTTCAAGGATGACCATGACCATGCAAGTGGAAGTAGATGGGACTATATTAAACTTCAGAAACTTGGGCTGGAGGCGATAGTCCAGCGGGTAGAGGCGTTGCCTTGCAGTGGTCCATTCAGGGTTCGTCGACATCCCATATGGGCCCCAAGCAGGAGTAATTCGAGTGCAGAGCCAGGAGTAACCCCGAGTATTGCCGGCTGTGACCCAAAAAGCAAAAAAAAATAAAAATAAACTAAGAAGGGACCGGGAGCGATAGCCCAGCAGGTAGGGCGTTTGCCTTGCATGCGGCCGGCTGTGCCTCCTAGGTTCAATCCCAGCATCCCATATGGTCCCGAGCACTGCCAGGAGTGATTCCTGAGTGCAGAGCCAGGAATAACCCCTGAGCATTGCGGGTGTGACCCAACAAAAATAAGTAAATAAATAAATAAATAAACTGGAAGCTTCTGCACCTCAAAGGGAAACAGTAACTAGGATACAAAACAGTCCAGGGACATCTTCAAAGATGAACCACCACTGACAAAGCAGTGGAAGCAAAGATAAACAAATGGGATTATATGAAACTGTAAAAGCTTCTGCACCTCAAAGAAACAGTGACTAAGATACAGAGTGGGAAAGAACATTCATCCAATGCCCATCGATAAACTTCCAAAAAAAAAAAATTGCATGGCCAAAAGGTACATGAAAAAGTGCCCTTCACCAGTCTTTAAGACTGGTTAAAAGAAACTATGGTACTAATCATCAGGGAGATGCAAATCAAAACAACAATGAGATATCACCTCACACCACAGAGACTGGCACTCATCCAAAAGAGCAACCAGTGCTGGCTCGGATGACCGGAGAAAAAGGGACTCTTATTCACTGTTGGTGGGAATGCTGACAGATTCAGCCCTTATGGTAAACAAATGAACATTCTTCAAAAAAACTTGATATTGAGCTCCTGTTTAACCCCAAGCAATACCACTCCTGGGGATATACCCTGGAGACTCAAAAACACATAGCAGAAACACTATCTGCACTTCTTTTTTTTTTGCTTTTTGGGTCACACCCGGCAATGCTCAGGGGTTTCTCCTGGCTCTGCACTCAGGAGCTACCTGGCCGTGCTCGTGGGGACCATATGGGATGCCAGGGATCGAACCTGGGCCGGCACACCGGCCACGTATAAAAGCAAACGCCCTACCCTGGGCTATCCACTGGCCCCACTATCTGCACTTCTATATTCATCGCAAAGCACTATTCACAATAGCCAGAATCTGGAAACAACCTGAATGCCTTAGAACATAGAAGACTGGTTAGAAAAGAAACTATGGTACATCTATGCAGTGGAATACTATGCAGCTGTCAGGAAAAAAAAGTCATGAAATTTACCTAGAAATGGATGTACATGGAGAGTATCATGCTGAGTAAAATTAGTCAGAAGGAAAAGGACAGATATAGAATGACTGCATTCATTAGTGGGATATGAGTCATAGTACCAGTGTTCTACTAATTGTTGGTAATGCCTAGAACTGAGCATTCAGAATGTATACAAAGGGATTTTGCATGATAATCCCTAAATATATGTAGGGAAAACCACAATGTGTAGGGAAGGGAGAGAAAGTCAGAAGAGACAGAGACAGAGACAGACACAGAGACACAGAGAGACAGAGAGAAGAGAAAGAGGAAGAGTGCCTGCTTTGGAGGCAGGCTAGGAAGGGAGGAAGGAGTCTAGGACATTGGTGATGGGAAATGTGCACTGGTGGAGGGATGGGGTGCTGGACCATTGTTGACAGAAGCCCAATCATGAACATCTTTGTAATGATGCATCTCACCATGGTATAATAAAAAATACTCAAATTAAAAAAAGACAGCCCAGGGAATGGGAAAAATTATTTACCCAACACTCATCTGATAAAAGGGCTAATATCCAATATAAGGTTCTGGTAGAACACTGGTAGAAAAAAAATCCAACCCCATCAAAAAATGGGGAGAAAAGATGAACAGAAATTTCCTCAAAAAACATGAATGGCCAAAAGGCACATAAAAATGCTCTACATCACTAATCATCAGAGAGATACAGATAAAAACAACAATGTGTTATCATTTCACACTAGAGACTGGCACGCCTCCAAAGAGCAAGAACTGAACTACCAGTGCTGGCGGGGATGTGGGGGAGAAAGGACTCTCATCCATTGATGGTAGGAATATCAGTTGGTCCAGACTTTCTCAAAAACAATAATGAAAATCCTAAAAAGCTAGAAACTGAGATTTTGCTGACCCAACAGCACCACTCCTGGGAATATGCCCAGGGCCCAAACACACAACGTAGAAATGCCACCTGTATCTATGTCCATTGCAGCACTATGCAGAGTAGCCAGAACCTGGGAACAACACAAGTGCCGAGAACAGATCTGCGTAGATGAAGAAAATATAGTGCGTGTACACAGTGGAATACTCTGTTGCCGTTAGGAAAAAATGAAGTCTTGAAATTTACCTACACATGGATGGACATAGAAAGCATCATGCTGAGAGGAAAAAGGCAAAGGGAGAGGAACAGACAGAATGATTTTGCTCATTTGCAGGATCTAAAATAAAATAAGAGAATAGGGCCCATCACCTCTAGGGGTCCTGGAAGTAACGGATGAGGACTTCGCTCACCACACTAGCCGCCACCTTCGCTGTCCGGACTGGGATGCTACCTCAAGACCAGACTAACAGAGCAAAACGAGTTTGAGCCCAGGTAGGCAACTCCTAGAAGCGGGAATCACTGAGAATTTGTCCAGATGGAGCCAGGGGTCGGCCCTTCCCCCCTCCATTTTTTCGAGCCTGTGGCTCCCCCAACCGCCCAGGAGCTGCCCTGAGGTGACCAGCCATAGCATGCAGTCTCAAATGCTGCTGGGAAGCTGGAACTCGACTCTCCCCAGGCTCAGCTGACCATGGGGCTCCCAGGAGGAAGATGGGTTTTGGGAGTGGCCCCATCACCTCTGGGGTTCCGGAAGCAGCTGGATGGGAGTCCTTCGCTGTCCAGATGCTGACCATAGCCCCTCAGTCTTGCGACCGCGTAGTCCATCAAACTAGTGGAAACAGTTATGTTCTTTAATGTACTGCATTCATATGATGTGCAGGAAAGTTGGGCGGGAGGGATAGAGAGGAGAGAAAGATATACAGAGCCCGCCAAGAGTTGGGGTGCGGGGAGTGGGGAGGAGGTGGGGACATTGGTGATGGGAGATGGGTTGGGTGGAGGGCTGGGTGTTGGAACACTGTGGAAGCAAGACTCTACATGAGCATCTTGCAATTGTATGTCTAAAAGTGGTGTAATAAAATTTTTGGGGGGAAAAGAATAATACTGGGAAGACAATAGAAATGAGGACCAAGAGGACTGGACCATGGTAGGAAGCCTTCCACAAGTGGCGGGGGAGAGTGCAGTTAGGACAGGAAAGGGTCAGCCATGACAATAATAGGTGGAAATGAAAGGCCCTGGACAAGACTGTGTGCTGAGAAGTGATATCTTGCTCTTTCAGTAACAGTATTACTAAGCCTCAGTGCCCAAAAGGGGAGGGGAGAGGGACACCCACTCACACACACACACACACACACACACACACACACGCACAGAGAGATTGAAAAAGTGTCTTCTATAAAGAGCCAGGCTGAGGGTACGGAGGGTCACTGGGGACTGTGCACTGTGAAGGGACAGGTGTTGGAACATTGTGTGATGGAAACTCAGTCATGAGCACGTTTGTCTGTATGTGTCTCACAAGTGATTCAATGATGTGTACATGCAGGAATGTGCATTTCTCTGTCCGTTTTCCATCTGCCCTCCCAGCCTTCCGAGATGAATGAGAATATTCCACCCACATCTTCTCTGCTTTCCTCATGAGAACCACTTTCTGGGTGTGCTGCCCTTCAGTTTAGGGAAGGTCTTGTGCCTCTCCATGGCCCCTCCCAGCCCCCACTCTTCATCAGCTTCATGGCCATGGCTGCATTACAGATGGCACCTACCATGCAGGTCCTGATGGCACCATCCTGACTGCTGGGTGCCAGAGGGCTCCCCACCCACATCAGTGTCCTTAGGACGTTCGCGGCGTGTCTTCTCCCACCCCTAAATGGCCTGTTGGCTAAATGGGTCCCTGGTGGCTCCTTAATTATTTTCAGTGCTCTGTGTGAAGCTTCATCAGGGCAGGTAGTCTGAGGATCAATTCCTTGATCTCTGAGTCCACGAGTCAGTGTCGATGGGTGGACGGTAGTCAGCTGCTCACTCTGGCTCTGGACCCCATCAGAGTCGGTGAGGATCATGGCTCATGACTCATGGTACTTTTAGGGGCCTGGGGCCTCCTGATGATTGTCGGTCAGCTGGGCAGGTAGATCAGGGCCTGTTGATAAGGTGATGCTCAGATCTGTGGGGCCGGCAGCTATGGGGACTCAGAACGTGCAGGGCAGATTCCCTAGCCTCAGGGCTCTCAGGCCTTTATGGTATTTCTCATTTGTCTGCCTCTGCCATGGAGTCGAGTTCCAGGTAGACTGAGAAGGAGACAAGCCAGCGGGAGGAGCAAGTTTGTTAAAGAACCATCAGTGAATGGACCCCGGGGTGAAGCAGGAGTGAGTAAGGGCAAGAGGAGCAACTCACGGAAGACCCCAGGCTCATTGGGGGCTGAGAATGTGCAGGGGTGCTGTGGGCTGGGGCTGTGCAGGGTGCTGTGGGCTGGGGCTGTGGGGGTGCAATGGGCTGGGACTTACTGGGGTGCTGTGGGCTGGGACTGTACAGGGGGTGCTGTGGGCTGGGACTGTGCAAGGAGTGTGGGCTGGGACTGTGCAGGGGTGCTGTGGGTAGGACTTCCAGGGATGACGTGGGCTGGGGCTGTGCAGGGGGTGCTGTGGGCTGGGACTTGCAGGGATACCGTGGGCTGGGGCTGTGCAGGGGTGCTGTGGAGTTAGGACTATGGGGGTGCTGTGGGCTGGGACTGTGAAGGGGTGCTGTAGGCTGGGAGTGAAGGGTGCTGTGGGGCTGGGACTGTGCCCAGGGGTGCTGTGGGCTGGGGCTGTGCAGAGGTGCTGTGGGCTGGGGCTGTGCAGGGGTGCAGGCTAGGACTGCAGGGGTGTGGGCTGGGACACCCAGGATGCCATGGGCTGGGGCTGTCCAGGGGTGCTGTGGGTTAGGACTTACAGGGTGCTGTGGGCTGGGACTGTGAGGGTGCTGTGGGCTGGGACTTGGGGGTGCTGTGGGCTGGGACTGTGCAGGGTGCTGTGTAGGCTGGGAGAGGAACCCCTAAGACTACTCTAGGGCACACTTTGGAAGTGAAATGAACCTTTCATTATTTATTTATTGTGGTCAGGGGGTTACTCCTAGCTCTGAGCTCATGAATCATTCTTAGTGGTGATTCTGGGATAGACCCAGGTCGAAGCGCATACAAGGCAAATGTCTTACCTGCTGTATTATGTCTCTGGCTCTGGAAATGAAACTCTAGTGGAAAGAAACCCTGGGGTCCACCATGGCCTCCTACTTTGACCTGATTACCAATGGCTTACCTTCATAATTTGCTTCTGTTTATTGCTTCCTCCAAGGACTGCTCCCCCTTCCTGTCCTCTCTCTTCCTTACGTCACCATGTCCGGTGCTGGTCTGAGACTCTTTTGTTTAATATTCTTGTTTTCTGCATGTCCGCTGAACTCTCAGTGGTCTCTGCTTTATGGCGGTCACTGCTGAGTCACCGCTGGCACAAATAGCCCAGTGTTGTTGTTAAGCCGCCCAGTGCTCTCTCGCGACCGGCTCTACCTCCTCTCCCAGGCTCCAGTCTCGGATTGTGCGCTGGGGATTGGGACGGCCATCACTCTTCTGTTTGGAGTTTGATCCTGTCTTCTCTTTCTATACAACATTTTCCTAACCTTTCACCAGCAGCCAAGAATCTCTCAGTAATATCTCTGACATTGTAAAATTTCATGTTGTTTAATGAGGCCTCGTCAGTGGTGCTGGATTGGGGTGACTGGATGTCATCACTGTGACTCTTCCAGCTGCTGCCGTCATTCAGGGTCTAATTCAAAACTTAGGGCCTGGCAGGGCCAGGGCTGCTGGTGTTAAGGTGAGAGTCAAAGGGCTCAAACTCAGAGCCTCACATGCCAGGCATGCCCCATCCACTGTGCTACCTTGCTCCCGCGATCATTGACATCCGGTTATTCATTGATTTGTGCAAGGGCGCCGGTAACATTCCGCATTGGACCCTATCACATGCCAATGAGCCCAATAGCATCTGGTTGTCCAAGGAATCTGAAAGGAGCCTCAAACTGTTCCTTCAGAGATGTGACAAGGAAGTCTGACCATCTTGTAGGTGGGGCGCCACTTGATCTTTCGATGTCCGTAGGATCAGTCTGCAGCTCTAGTCCAACGGTCGTCTCCAAATTGCATTGCATGTCCAGCCCATCTGATTTTCCCGATGCTTTGGCAGAACGAGACAGCATCCCTGGCTCTGGAAGCAGCGGAGGTCGAACTCTGGATTCTTTTCTCCTTGGAGTGAGGCGCTGATATTCAAGCATAGCTCTTTCAATTACTCTCTAGGAGACCGAATAACATTCTCATACCTGCTTTCATAGGGCCCAGGTCTCTGAAGCGTATGTTAATGAGGAAGCAGTGAGTCAAAGAGATGTGCCCAGAACTGGAGGTTCTTTGTCCTTTTAGCTATTTCTTCTATGCTTTTGAAGGCATTCCATGCCGCTCTCTTCCTCCTGTGCAGCTCAGGACTTAGGCCGTTCATCATGTTGACTTCTCGACCTAGGTAGCATAACTGGTGCATTCAGAGATGTTTGTTCCATTAAAAGTGAATGGGCCTCTGGAACTAGTTCATTTTCATAAACATAGTTTTGTTGAGATTCAGCTGTAGACTTACTTTTTCCACATTCTCCGTCAAAGTCAGCCAACATTTTGGCTTGGCTAATGTTTGGTGTTATTAGAACGATGTCATCAGTGAAGTGGAGGTAATGTGGTGCTGACTGTCTATCTTTACTCCCATTCCTTCCCATTCTAATTGTTGCATGATGTTCTTGAGGGTGGCGCTGAAGAGTTTTGGTGAAATGGTATCACTCTGATGAACCCCTCTTTTGACATCAATGATCACTTCCTTGTAGAATGGGTGAGATCCTGGTACTGAATACACAGCTCATGAAGGATCTTGATGTACTAGGTTTGAATGCCCTGTTTGGCTAGGGCTTTGATGACGGCCTCCAACAAAATCAAGGCCTTCTTTAAATCAATGAACATGAAACAGAGTGGCATCTTGGACTCCCTACAAACCTCAATAGCTTGGTGACCTTGTGGATATGGTTGATTGTGCTGAATCCTTTTCGGAAGCCAGCTTTCGCATAGTTGCCCTCATCTAATGTTCTGCCAATCCTTGTTAAGGATGACTTAAGTAAACAGCTTTCATGACATGTGACATTGGCAACTATCGCCCCATCTGCCTGTTGTCCTTTCCCTCCTTTTCCTTATTGTCGGGTAGGATCATCACCAGTTACCTATTCTCTTTCTCTCTTCCATCTTGGCTGTTGTTACCCAATGATGGTGATTCCCCCTGTTCTTTTTGGTGCTTGCACACGGCTAGTTATGGTGTGTCCAGAGAGAAAACATTCTGTGTGACCCTGTGGGTCCCAAGTAGCAATGCAAGGGATGTGTGCCTTGTTGCACACAGGCAGGTGTGGAGATCACCGCTCCCCCTCACAATAGTAAGGCAGGCATTTTGTCCTAGACCAGTGGAACTTTTCCCTTTGATGAAGCTGAGTTAAGGGGTTGGAGCAATAGTACGATGGGTAAAATACTTGCCTTGTATTACTAATATAATGCAAGTACATCTATGTGTATGTACATATATGTATACATATATATACACATATGTATATGCATACTACATATGTATACTACATATAGTACATACATACTATATGTAGTATGTAGTCCCTCACTACATAGGACTCAGGGTGATCCCTGAGCAGAGTCAGTAATAAGCCCTAAGCGCAGCTGGGTGTAGCCTGACAACCAAAACTATAAATTGTAGTAGAATTCAGGCTGAATTCAGGCTGCAGAATTTGCTCTCACTTCTGTTGTACCGTTTTTATTACTCTCACATCTCAAAGTGAGCCCTGCTGTACTTCCCCTGGGATGGAGGAAGTGGATTGAAGTTTGGATTGTTGTCTCAAAAGGTTCTTTATTTTTTAATTCTAAGACACTCACATGATATTTGTAATCCTCTGGTCTGACGCTTTTTTTCTTCCTGCTACAAAACATTCTAGAATGAGCTAGTTAGATCCTCACCAGCAACTAATGGAATCTTTACCTTCCCTAGAAGTCAGATAAACTCTGAAGAGAGACTGACCCAGAATGATCTCTCCGTTGTGGGATGTCAGGAAACAAATATGGGGAGAGCAAATGTTTGAAGACAACAGAACTTGAGAACTGAGCGACAGAACAGGTTGTACCCAGGTCCGGAGGTGGAGTGAGGGGCAACGAAGGCATATGGGAAGGGACCTCGAGACCATTGATGGAGGAAGCAGGCACTGTCGGAGAGGTGCTGGAATGCCGAATGTTCATGAAACCCACCAGTAACAATACAGTAAATCAGGGCTTCTGGAGAAAGACACGGCCGACTCGTTTTATGTTTTTTTTTGGTGTGTGTGTGTGTGTGTGTGGGGGATCTGGGGGACCTGGGTCACACCAGTGGTGCTCAGGGCTTCCTCCTTGCTCTGTGCTCAGGGATTACCTCCCTGGTAGTGCTGGAGATGCAGTGTGATGTCGGTGATCACGATAGTGACAGCTGCAGGAAAGGTCAGCCCTAGCCAACCGCGCCACCTCTCTAACCCTGGTTCCCCCTTTAACGAGCCTCTCCCTTCCCTTCCTTGGAGGGTGGTCTCGGCAACCCGAGAATAGCTCTCACCTTCTCCAGGGCACTGGCCTAATGGCCATCTGGCTCTGGTGCCTGCCAGCTCCAGGGCTGTGAAGCTGCCTCCCTTGTCTTGTTGACACTGACCCTCTGATGCTGGTTCGTAGGTCTTGAGAGTAACAGTCTGTGTTCTTGGCTGTTTATAACAGCCTGCCTACGCTTCTTGATACTGAAAGGTTGCTTTGGCTCCAATGCTCTTCTCTGGAGGATTTTAACTCCTTCCTCCTGCGGACTTTCAGCTTGTGGTGTGGCCTTTCTCGCCCACCTGAAATGCAAAACTGCCTCTTGCTCAGTGGCTGGCTGCTCCACCGGCTTGCAGAGACATGCTCTTCAGTGGCTCTGAATTTAACTAACTTGTGGCTTTCCTATGGAGGACCTGTGTGCCTTGGGGAGGGCATTTTAATCTCAGAAAATGCTGGTTTTACACAGTCTCTTTGGGTTTGTTCCAGAGAACACCTGTGGCATGAATGCGCGGCCTCTGCCTCCCGCCCTGTTCCTCAGATTCTTTCCTTGCACATTCCTTTTGTGAGCATTTTCATTCCTTATTCTCCACTGCTGAGACTGTCTGTGACGCGCTGCTTGCGCTTGGGAGGAGGCCCCCTATTCTCGTTTTTATCGCTCCACCCATTTATCCCCTGTTCTCTCCCCTTCAGAGTGACCTTCTTCTCACCTCCTTTTTGGTGCTGTCTTTGTGTATTGTAGCTCATTTCAAAATAGGGTGACTGTCCCTTATGTTCTAGCTGCCTCCCCTTCCCAGCCGCAGAGCTTTTGTCTCTGGGCACTCAGTAAGGAAGGTGTCGGGGCTCAGCTGGCCCGCCATGTTTAAGTGGTGTGCTTTACCTGTCTCAGAAAAGGGGGGATCAGGATGGTGTCTTAGCGTGCCCTGCCTTTCGGGTTCCTTCTGTTCTTAGCTCAAGGTTCATGTCCCACGACCCCTACCCTGGGGTCTCAACTTGCAGAAACTCCTCCCCATTGTCCCTGGGGAGGGCCTTGCCCCTTCTTTCCCTCCAATCTGCTCACTTCCCTGCTCCATGGGTTTTGCCTCATATGGTCTCCTGAACCCCACCAGCAGTGAGCCCTGAGCATCGCTGGGTGTCACTCACCCCGTCCTGATTCAGGGCAGGTGTGTGGTTCAGACTGCTGTGGGGCCTTTGGTTAGAAGGGAGCCAGCGGCTGGCTGTGTTGGCCATCCTAGGAAGGGGCCAGAAAGAGCTGGAGTTTCCGGAAGGCTCTTGTAAAGATGTTCAGTGCCGAGATCTCGGCCTGGCTAAGAACTCAGTCTCCTTGTTACTTTGCTCATGATGGCTCCTTGGGCACAGGTCCAGTGTGGCTGTGGTTGCGGGCAGGGGCAGGGGCGCTCTCAGGGGCCTGACCACAGGATGTGCCAGCTGCTGCCACCAAGGGCTCTTTCATCCTGGGTGTGCCCTCTGGTCAAGTAATGGGTGTGCCTTCCTAAGCCGGTCCAGTCTCACCCATCCGAGAGGAGGATACGGCTCAGCACCCCCACTCCACCTTGAATGACTTCTCACCCTGGAAGTTATTTTCCACTGGAAGAAAGGGGCAAGGGCAGCACACCCGGGATTCTGGGGCGTGGGGTGGTGGGAGGCCTCCTGGGCATAACCCGGCTTGCCCTGTATCTGCCCTTGACTCAGCCACCTTGATGCTTTCCCTCTCTGCTTTGCATCCCTGTCCCTCCAGCTTCCTTCCTGCTCATTGCGTTTCCCTCCTTTCCAGTGGCCCTCAGGAAACAGTCAATTCAAGGTCCTCTCTCCCCCATCAGCTTTCTAGGCTGGTTCCCAAGGCCTTGCTCTCTGTCCTCTGAGCACATTGTATTGTCACGCACAGAGAACCAGCTCTGAGCATTGTAGTGAGCCTGAGGGTTTCAAGTGTAGTTGGATTCAGCTGCCTGTTCCCTCCTGGCCCTTGCCTTCCACCCTGCTGGCTCCACTAGTCTGGCTGTCTCAGTCTGTGCGCACATCTCTGCCTGTGGCTTTAAGACTGCTCCAGACTCGGATCTTGACAAATCCAGATTCTCATCAGAGAATCCCCATTTCTTCCACATGGAAACAACCAAATAGCATCAACGGAAAAAATTGGCCCCGGTGAGCCAAGTGCCTGTGCATTCCGGGAATCAATCCTGAATAATTTGATGAACCCACATGGGTCATGCGAGTGTTCTTTGGTAGACCAAAGGGAGAGGCAATAAGTGATTCAATCACACAAAGTTGTGGAGGAGATTTCCAAAGGGAGCAGAGAGCCGAGCGCAGGGTCAGATGTCCGTGACCGGCTATATGCTCTTGTATGATGGCTATATGCTCTTGTATGATGGCTATATGCTCTTGTATGATGGCTATATGCTCTTGTATGACTTCCCGGGATGAGTGTCATGCTTCTCTCTGCCTTGACCCAATCCCAAATCTCATCACTCCTATTCTGTTTCTTGCAGTTAATTATGCCCCCCCATAGTAATACCTGGTTTGGGAATCAGAAAGTCAGCACAGTGGGTAGGGTGCTTGCTTTGCATGCAGTCAGCCTGGTTTTTCATCCCCAGCACCAACAACAGTCTCCTGAACCCTGCCAGGAGTCATCCCTGAGCCCAGAGCTGGGCGTAATCCTGATCACTGCTCAGGCAGGTCTCAAAATCCAAACCCAAACAAAGGAAAAATAACAGCATCACTTCATGTCAAAGGGGCAAATGCTTCTGAGCCCTGGAAGCTCCTTGTGTGAAGGTTCTGGTCACGAAGCTGTCTGTGAGGCTTAGCCAAAGTGCTGTCAGGAGGACGGGTCGGAGGCTACAAGCCCAGGCTCTAGGGGGAAAGATGCTGGTCTGGGTCCACACGCAAAAATGAAGGGGCTTCTAGGAAGTGCTGGGAAGTAGCTTGGCCACACCGGCTAATTCAGACCAAGCTGCTGTCCACGTAAGCCTGCTGGGAGCCACTTGAGCAGCTGGGTGCCTCAGCAAGCAGCAGAAGGCGGAACCATAAGCAAAAGGATCAAACAAATGTGGCTGGTACTAAATGGGTCTGTGGTGAGCACACTAACGAGAGGGGCGGGGGTGGGGCTTGGTTCCCTTGGGAAGAAACCTGATCAGTGTCTTCAGTCCCTCTGGGACTGGTGTGAGAGGCTGGGTTGGGCTGAGGCTCTTTTGGAGGCAGAGTTTGGAAGAGGAAATCCAGATGCTTGGACCCCGTATGGCACAGCTCAACAACCAAATGCTCAGAGGTGCCACTTCCAAGCTACAGTACAAGCTCCAGTCCCCAAGGTGGAGTGAGCACCCATTGTGTGTGTGTGTGTGTGTGTGTGTGTGTGTCCCAAACCCATTTCCTGAGTGTAATCCTTCCAGGACTGGCCTGGAGTGGATGTCTTCTCAGTCTCTGCACTGTCCCGATTGGGAGCAGGGAGAGCAGAAGCTGCTGGGTGGCCACACTGGAAGGTATGGATGGGATTTGGGAGAAAGAGGGACGGAAAGGGAAACCCAGGGGACTCTGAGTATGTTACTTGCGAGGAGCTTGGTATTAACGTTCATTTTTGACGTTAGTGTACTGAGGTAAGGTGCAGGGATGTGGGGAAACCGGGGCAAGATATGTGGGTTCTGAGTCGCTCTCACAATGACCCTGGGAATCTAAAATTATTCCCCAACGGTTTATTTTATTTTTTCTTGAAATTTTCTTAAGAATGCATTTAAAAACTTTTTTTCAGCTTCTTTTTACGGCTGCATCTCCACTCTGCTGGTTTTCTGCTCCAGATTCCATGGTCATTTAGTTACCGGTGGTAGAAGCGCTTCAGGTGTGGCTGCAGTGCCCGGCTGCGTCAGCAGGTGGCAGACAGGAGTCAGGCTTGTCTACACCCAGGGCTCTACCCCGTGGGCCCTGGATGGTTGATGGTGTGACATAGAAAAAGACTGGGCCCACTGGGATGAACCCAGAGCCACAGTAGAGCCCTGGCAGGCTACCCATGTTGTATTCAATATGCCAAAAACAGTAACAATAATGGACCTCATTCCCAACAAATGGAGATGTTATTGGTGCCCACTTGAGCAAATCAATGAACAACGGAAGACAAGACAAATGACAAGTTTATTTTTTTAAAATATTTTATTATACCACAGTGAGATATACAATTACAAAGATGTTCATGTTTGGGTTTCGGTCATACAGTGTTCCAGCACCCATCCCCTCCACCAGTACCCATTTCTCGCCACCAATGACCCCAATTCCCTCCCCCTTCCACTAGACTGCCTCTATGGAAGGTTTTTAAAAATAATTTATTATACCACCTTTAGATAGACAATTACAAGATGTTCATGTTTGACTTTTGGTTCTACAGTGTTCCAACACCCATCCTTTCACCCCTGCCCATCTCCCATCACCAATGTCCCCACCTCTTTCCCTTCCCCCAAGCCTGCTTCCATGGCAGGTTCTTTATCTCCTTTCTCTCTTTCTCTCCTTCTCGCTTCCCTTTCTTACATTGTAGATTGTAATATATTCTAGAACATGATTGGTTCCACTAGTTTGATGTACTGGGTCGGACCCACGAAAATGGCGGCTATTATGGTGAGCAAGTCTCATCTGGCTGCTACCGAGGCCCTACAGAAGTGATGGGCCCACTTCGAAACCCATCTTTCTATGGCACTATGGCAGGTTCTTTATCTTCTCCTCTCTCTCTCTCTCTCTCTCTCTCTCTCTTCCTTCTCTTACACACTGTGGATTGCATTTAGAGGTTATCATGTGTATCTTTTGCCTATATTCAATGATCAGTCCTACACTGGTATTATAATTTTTTTTTTTTACTGCTCCCTTCTCTGTCTTACTTAACATCTGACTCCCACGTTTGTGGTAGATTCACCTTTGACAAGACCTCCTGATCCATGTTTTGCCTGACCTTGGATATTGGTATCATACTTGTCACTTGTCACTTGTCTTCCGTTGTTCATCAATTTGCTTGAGGGGGCACCAGTAACATCTCCATACATCTTGTTGTGTGCTAGGGTAGCCTAAGGGCATCTGCTTGCTCCAGGAACATGAAGAGCCTCAGACCATTCCTTCAGATCATGGGAATGAGGTCTAGAATTGTTACTGGTTTTTGGCATACCAAATACGACATGGATAGTTTGCCAGGCTCTGCCATGCAGGTGGTGCATTCTCAGTAATATGCTCTCATCTCCTGCATTTACTGATGAACCAACGGGGAGAGATTGGCTTTTCTCTTGGGCGGAGCTCCAACGAGCTGTGGAGACTGGAGTGTCTCTCTTCCAGGGTTGCTGGCTCTGGTGGCTGGGAGCTTGCAGCCATGCCCCGCCTGATATGGAGGTAGAGGAATGGGAGGAACCCAAATCCCTTCTCCAAGTCTAGCCAGTGTGCCCCCGCACATGTGAGTGAACCCTTGGAGCTATGACGAACTTGTATGATGTATCATACTATATATGTATTTATATCCTGCAAATAAATGCAGTCTCTATATCTGTCTTTTTTCCTTTCTGACTAATTTCACTCAACATGATCCTCTCCATGTCCATCCATTTATAGGCAAATTTCATGACTTCATTTTCTTTTTTTTTGCTTTTTGGGTCACAACCGGCGATGCTCAGGGGGTTACTCCTGGCTCTGCACTCAGGAATCACTCCTGGCGGTGCTCGGGGACCATATGGGATGCGGGGATCGAACCGGGCCTGCACAGGCCGGCAGCGTGCAAGGCAAACGCCTATCCACTGGGCTATCGCTCCGGCCCTACTTCATTTTTCTTAATGGCTGCATAGTATTCCGTTGTGTAGATGTACCAAAGTTTATTTATCCAGTCGTCAGTTCTCGGACACTCTGGTTGTTTCCAGATTCTGGCTATTGCGAATAAATAGTGCTGCTAAAAAATAATAAGCGCAGATGGTGTTTCTGCTGTGCGTTTTGGCTTCTCAGGGTATATTCCCAGGAGTGGTATGGCTGGGTCAAACGAGAGCTCAATAAGTATATATTTTGAAAGTGACAAGTGAAGCCACTACATAGAAGATATTTGTGGTGCATTAAACTTACAAAATTTTCACACTTATACTTACAAGTATGTGGGTCAGAGGTTAGGTAAGATAGAGAAGGGACCCCAGTGTGCTAGTAATTATTGGAAATGGTAACACTAGTCTAAATCTGAGCATTGAACATAGGCAAAGGGATATACATGATAACCCCTCAATGTATGTATTGCAAGCACAATGTGTAAGAGAAGAGGGAAGAGAGAGGGAGGGAGGGAGGGAGGAAGAGAGGGAGGGGGAGAGAGAGAGAGAGAGAGAGAGAGAGAGAGAGAGAGAGAGAGAGAGAAGTACACCTTCCTGGTCTCTATGCCCCCTGCAAGAGGGAGAGAAAATCTGGGGACATTGGTGGTGGGAAATGTGCACTGGTGGAGGGATGGGTACTGGAACACTGTATGACTGAAACCCAATCATGAACAGCTTTTGTAATTTTCTATCTCACTGTGATATAATAAAATTAAAAAATATCCACATTTATGAGGCTAGAGTGATAAAACAGTGGGGAAGGCACTTGTTTTGCATGCAGCCGACCTGGGTCCTATCCCTGGCATCCATAGGGTCCCCAAGCAGCATCAGGAGTGATTCCTGAGTACAGAGCCAAGAGTAACCCCTGAGCACTGTTGGGTGTGAACTTCCACACCAAAAAACAACAACAAAAACAACAACAACAGATTCACATTTAGGGTCATAATGAGTCCCCACAAACCCAAACCCAGGGGCTGGTTCAGTTCAGCAGGGACAGCTGCTTGCCTTGCTCATAACTGCCTGACTTTGATTCCCGGCACCCCATTACATCTTCTGAGCCCTGCCAGGAGTAGTAACTGAGTTTAGAAGCAGTGGTAATCTTTGGGCTCAGTTGGGTAGCCCAAAAAATACAAACAGAAAAAGAAAAAATTCATTAAAAAGTGTAAGAACATAGAACAAACATTGCAAAAGAGAAAAGTCAAATGGTCAGTAAAAACATGCGATTACGGGGCTGGAGAGAGTGAACCATGGGTAGGGCACTTGATTGCATGCAGCCACCCCGGTTCCACCCCTGCTACCCCACATGGCCCTTAGAGCACTACCCGGAGCGATCCCTGAGCACAGTCGGGTGCTGTGTTAAAAGAAAAAGAATTTTTCGAAAGTGCTTACTTAGTCTTATCAGGGAAACACAAATGAGTGAGTAAATACTTGGTGTGACTTTGTCCCCATCCTCTTCCTCTCTCTGTCCCTCCATCCCCTCATCATCCAGGTGGGTCCTGGTTGTTGTTCTTTCCTGTTTCTCTGCCTAACTTTACCTCGTTATCTGCTGCACATCTTTTCCGTCCGGCTCGTGGCCTGGCGTCCCGTTCATTTCTCAGCAAAGCCTGTTCTAGCGTCTGTGGCTTCCAGCCGTCATCTTCTTTTTCTGGGATGATTTTATTTTTGATTCTACTCTTCCTGAAGTTTGCCAGCTTCTCATGACCTTCTGTTTTCTCACCACCTTCTCCTTGAGTTGTTGGTGGCTTCACTAAGGCTTAAAAAATTATGACAAAATATTTGGAGACGATGTTCATCTGCTCCTGGCGGTGCTGTTTGGACGAGTGCTCTCACCTGCCTCTGTCTGCTTCCTGGGCTCCCGAGCCATCCAGACAGGATGCTTATTGGACCGGGTAGGTATTTCCTTGGATATTTTCAGGTGATCCTTGAGGAACGTGATGGGGGGCCAGGAGAACACAAATCTAATCTTATGAACTTAAAACAAAACTGCATTTGTTTAACCTTTACTTTCCCCGACTCATTGGAAGAGTGTGGGGTTGGGGTTGGGAAGGAGAAAGAGCCCCCATGTCAAGGCAACTGAACTGTATTCTTTGGAGATGGAGTGATAGAAAGTCTGGTTCTGACTCAGACCAGTTGGGGTTCAAATGCACAGTCAGTGGAAAAGGGAAATGGGGTAAAGAAAGGGGTCACTGGCTCTCCCTCCCCAATATAGTTTGGAAAGCTTGGCAGAACTGTCAGGCTAGGCAGAGCTAGCAACTAGAACAGGCACCTCCAACTCTCCGTGGTTCACCTAATCATTTATTATTTTTTAGGGGTCCTGGATCCTCCTATGCTGTGCCCAGAAGGTTCCACCAGTGACTCTCAGACAACAGGCATCGAATCAGTGCGGAGGGCTGAGGACACTGCTCAGGGCCAGAGCCGGGATACCTGGGCCACACCTGGAGGTGCTCAGGGCTCTGAGCTGGGGATACCTGGGCCACACCTGGAGGTGCTCAGGGCCAGAGCAGGGATACCCAGGACACATCTGGCAGTGTTCAGGCCTCAGATCTGGGATACCTGCGCCACACCTAGGTCTCAGAGCAGGGATACCTGGGCCACATCTGGAGGTGCTCAGGGCCTGTAGGGCTACCCCTGGTGATAATGCTCAGGGGACCACATGATGCTGGGAATCCAACGTGGGTCTGGTGCATTTGAGGCATGTGCCCTAATACTGTTCCATCTCCCAGTATAGCTTATTTCCCTACTGCTGCTTCCGGGGGCACTGCTCCACGCTGTGACATGGGGTGGAGATTTTTTGGGAGGGCAGGATGGGGTCCTGTTGCAGGGGCTGTTCCTCAGGTAGAGCCGGGCCGCTGCTGGCTCCATCTACACACAGAAGACTGGAATTGCCCAATAGTTAGGGGTGGCTTCCTGGCTCGCCTCCTCTGTGGGAGCACCGGGGCTGGCTCACTCTAAGGCTCAGTTTCCCTTGTCTTTCCCATGCTGGGATGTTTAGGGCTGTTTCTGGAGGGCTGCTTGGGGGGCTGTTCCAGCATGCTTAGGGATGCTGGGGACTGACCTGGGCCTCATGCAGGCAAAGCCCATGTGCCCACCTTCCCACTCACTCCCCCTCCACGCTCAGCCCCTCGGCTTCCTGAATGGTCTCCAGGCTCTTCCTCTAGCACTGCCAGACACTGTCTCGCTGGGGACATCCAGAGTGGAAATTTCACCTCCACAAGCTCAGGCCAGGGTGGGGATAGGGCTGGGGACCCCAAATGGACAAGATGAGGAGGTGGGGGAGCAGGAGAAACGTGTCTCAGAAAGATTTCTGAACATCTCAGAAAAGCAACAGTAAAAAGGGTTAGAGAAATGGGGGGAAATCTATTGAAAGGGGCAGGTCTGGTGGAAACAGAATTTTTCTGCTCCTGGAATATTGCCCAGAACCCACACGGAGCAAACCTGCCTGAGAGCCTGGGGCAGGCCCAGAGCCTTTTGTGACTGACAGCACCTGCCTGCCGCTGGGAGAAGCCCAGCTCCGGGCAAGGCCAGCCTTTCGCCCAGCCTTTTCTCATCTTGGCAGCATCTCCCTTAGGTTAGGGGACTGTACTGTTCCCTGCACCTTTACCTCCCAGGCAAGACAGCTGTGATACTTCACCCTTCCACAGTCCAGAGGGATGTCACTTTGAAATGCTGACAACAAGCCTGCAGCCACCCCCAAGGCTGAAGTCACTGGCCTCATTAGCTTGCATCGTATCTCCCCTAGGCCACCCAGTGAAGGGTGGGGCGGGGGAAGGAGAGTCCCCCTAAGACTCTGAAAGTGCCATCAATAAAGCTAACAACAATGGGAAGAGACAGTGCCTCTGGGTCAGACCTGAACCCTCAGAGCCATTAGCAAAGCCAAGAAAATAGCAACAGAAGAGACTGGGCATAATCAGGCTGCCAGAGAGCTGGCAGTCAGTGGCCGTGTTTGTGCTCAGAAGTGCTGGGGCCACGTCCTCCCTTACTGACTTCCTGCCTCGGGTGTGCTGCCAACACTGTAAATGTGTCTATGTTTATTTATTTATATAGTTTTGCTTTTGGGTCACATCCAGCGTTACTCAGGGGTTACTCCTGGCTCTGCACTCAGGAATTACTCCCG
>JAJIBD010035256.1:0-14817 GCA_021461705.1 Cryptotis parvus
GACGGTCAGCCCAGGGCTCCAGTTTGCAAACGTGTCTTCAGTGACCACGAAGCCCTTCACCTGGACTTTTCCTCTATGCTGTGTGCATGGTGCTCCCCCTGCCTTCTAAGTTTTGCCTATATTAAGGCAGAGGAGCCAAGATTCACGTGTGCAGCCTATTGCGGTTCTGTCCAGGCAAGAAATGAGTTTGTGAGTGATCTGCGGGGATTTTGGAGCCGGAGAGAGCGGTAGGCTGAGAGCAGACCCTTCGCGGGACCGAGGTTCTGTCCCCGGGCTCCCGGGCCCCCCCAGCCGCAGCACCAAGAGCAGCAGAGACCAAGGCAGCTGGAGACCTGCCTCCTGGGCGGGCAGCCGAAGCGGCAGCCTGCTGGTTCTGCCCAGAGGGACGAGAGGCCCTTTCCGTAAAGAGGCGTAAAGTGCTCTTCCCGGAGCAAATGCCCAGCTGCTATCAGGAGAAAGCCATGACCAGCGCACGCGGAGGTGACCATCTCCAGTCAAGCCGTGTGTGGCCACTGACTTTTTTGGGGTTGACACCCAGCGATGCTCAGGGGTTAATTCTGGCTCTGCACTCAGGAATTACTCCTGGCGGTGCTCGGGGGACCCTCTGGGATGCCGGGGATCGATCCCAAGTCAGCCACACGCAAGGCAAACACCCTCCCCGCTGTGCTGTTGCTCCCGCCCCGCCACTGCCATTTGAATGCCGTTTGGGAGCATAGCACGTTGGCAGCCTGGGGCTAATAACCGGGACTGGACTCAGCCTCGTGTTGACGTTGGCTGCTCCTGCCGCAAAGCAGCGGGACTGGGCTGCTGTGACCCGTTCACCTGTGCTCACCTTTGCACCGTCTGGATGCCGCCTTCCTTTCTTTCTTTCAAAGCATTTTATTTACTTATTTATTTGGTGTTTGGGCTACACCCGGCTGTGCAAGGACTTACTCCTGGCTCTGCTCAGGAATCACTTGGGGGACCATATGGGTTCCCCAGACTCGAACCTTGGTCAGTTGCGAGCAAGATAATTTCTCTGCCTGCTGCACTATGCCGCCAGCCCCATCACTCTTGACTTTTCCAGGGTGACCAGATTACAGGCAGTCAGTCATTTTTCTGCACTAGTATGTCACCAGTATCACATACGTGTTTGTTGTGAATCTGAAATTCCAGTGGTGTTCAGTTTCCTGAAATCTGTGAGTCTAGACCGCGAGGCCACTAGGAATTTCTGGATAAATTCTTCTCTTTTGTTTTTTGTTTTTTGGGCCACACTGCTGGGACCACTCTTGACTGCATGAGGAGCCATAGAGAACGCTGAGGAGTGAACCTGGTCGGCCGTGTGCAAGGCGCCTTCTTATCTCTCCAGCACCCCAAATTCTTATCATCTCTCCCCTCTCCTTACTGTTGTGTTATTTCCTGTCACCTTCACACTTATCTGTGGTGTTTGGCCTGGAACACACTAACTGTAGGACTCCCTCGCCGGGGATCACACACTGACTGCTTACAGTCACACATGCTGAGGATCACACACTGACTGTAAGGTCACACTTGCCCAGGGTCACACACTGACTGTAAGGTCACACTCACCAGGGTCACACACACTGATTATAAGGTCACGTACCCTGACTGTTACACTTGCTGGGGGTCGCACACACTGTAAGATCACACTCACTGGGGTCCATACCCACTGACTATGGTCACACAGTGACTATGAGGCTCTCCCCCAATGGGAAGGTCAGAGCCTTTTGTTGTGGCACTTCCGTATTTACCTGGAGTCATACTCTGATCATGGTACTCACGCATGTAGGTAACTTTTGGTGGGGAAGGGCTTCCCCAAGCAGTGCTAGGGGCCCGTGCCTGGGACACTGGGTCATTGGACCTGGTGGCTGAATGCCGGTCCCAGGGGTGCTTCAGGGTCACCACACCCAGCAGTGCTCAGGGGCTGGACTTCAGGCCAGTGCCCTGGGCCATGAGCCTCTCCCCGCCTAGAAGTTTTGTGGGAACGGAAGGTGTTTCTCTGCTTGGGGTTTAGCGTCCTGTCTAAGCCTTCGTGAAGACCAGCTGCTTGGTAATGAGGCTTCAAAGCTTGCCCAGGCTGGGACAGCGCCTTCCCCCAGTGCCCCCTGTGGTGTTCTTGCTGTTGGGGGCTGCTTGTTTTGCCACGCCCTAGGTGCGCAGGCCTTCCTGGCTCTCTGCCCAGGGGTGGCCCCAGGGATTTGAACCAGCGTCATGGCTGCCATAACTAAATGTGGAGGCAAGCGCCTCCCGGACAGCTCCAGGCCCCTAAACCTCCTTTCCCTGCCCCTTTCCTTTGTATGTGCTGTCGGGACTGAGGAGCAGGGATTGGTTCCCCAGGCTCTGCACGCCGGCTCGCAGACTTGCTCATGTGCTTGCCCCGAGCCTGGGGTTGCAGGAAGGTCCAGCACCAGGGGTTACGTGGCAGAGCCAGGGGTTTGCGCTGGGTCCTTGGTGCCAGGCAGAGATCATTGTGGCAAAACTGGGGATTTGTGGGTCATGTGGTACCATGCAGGGATGGAAGTCTTGGCCTCAGGCAGGCAGGTCAGGTGGTTGGCACGGGTGGCCCTCACGCGGGATGCCTTGGTGCCCACTGTGTGGGACTCGGCGCTGTGTGTGCAGGGGAAGGTGCTCCCTGTGTTCAGAGTTTATGTTTTGGGGGCAGCTGCTGGTTTATCCATAGAACTAAGGTGACGGACAGCGAGCTGTGTAAGATGGGTGAGGAGGGCAGAGTGCCTGGCAGGGACCAATGGATGGGAGGAGAAGCAGAAACCGGGGCCTCACTGGGCAGAACTCGGGACCACCAGGACCCCAGCGGGCAGTGCCAGCACGGAGGGGCCATGCGGTCGTGGAGGATAAACCAGTGCCTTACACACGAATGACCCAGCGCTACACATGTATGATCAGCCTTTCACACATATGACCCAGCGCTACACACTTATGATCAGCCTTTACACATATGACCCAGTGCTACACACGTATGATCAGCCTTTACATGACCCAGTACTACACCCTTATGATCAGCCTTTTTACACATATGACCCAGTGCTACACACGTATGATCAGCCTTTCACACATATGACCAGTGCTACACACGTATGATCAGCCTTTCACACATATGACCCAGCACTACACACGTATGATCAGCCTTTTACACATGTGGCCCAGTGCTACACACGTATGATCAGCCTTTTACACATATGACCCAGTGCTACACCGTATGATCAGCCTTTTACACATATGACCCAGTGCTACACACGTATGATCAGCCTTTTACACATATGACCCAGTGCTACACACGTATGATCAGCCTTTCACACATATGACCAGTGCTACACACGTATGATCAGCCTTTCACACATATGACCCAGCACTACACACGTATGATCAGCCTTTTACACATGTGGCCCAGTACTACACACGTATGATCAGCCTTTTACACATATGACCCAGTGCTACACACGTATGATCAGCCTTTTACACATATGACCCAGTGCTACACACGTATGATCAGCCTTTTACACATATGACCCAGTGCTACACACGCATGATCAGCCTTTTACACATATGACCCAGTGCTACACACGTATGATCAGCCTTTCACACATATGACCCAGTGCTACACACGTATGATCAGCCTTTTACACATATGACCCAGTGCTGCACACGTATGATCAGCCTTTCACACATATGACCCAGCGCTACACACGCATGATCCAGGCGCTACTGCTCCAGGCATATCCCCAGCCCCTCACTACTTCATTAACAAAGAGGAACAGAACTGGAGCAGTAGCAGCGTGGCTGGAGCAAGTGTCTTGCATGCGGCCAACTTGGGTTTCCTTCCTGGCACCCCATAGGATCCCCAGCCTGCCAGGAGTGATCCGTGAGTGCAGAGCCAGGGAGTAATCCCTGAGCACTACTGGATTCAGTGTTCCAAAACAAAAAGTTCAGGATGTACTTGAAGGGCTGAGAACAAAATTTCTTTTTGTGGGATTCTGTCTCTTAGACATTGGGTTCATAGATGTGGCGGAGAGCTTTCACCCGACCCGGTAGTTACAGGGTCAGAGTTTAAGGCCCATTTGGTCATTGCTGCAAGACTGTGGGCACAGTGTCTCGGTTCTTCTCGATTCCAGTGCACAAGGTTCCCCTCTTTTTTTTTTTTTTTTTTGCTTTTTGGGTCACACCCGGCAATGCTCAGGGGTTTTTCCTGGCTCTGCACTCAGGAATTGTTCTTGCTCTCTCTTGCCTCTCTTCCCTCCTCTTGTTCTCTCTTTTTTGGGCTCTCTCTGTGAGCCTCGCACTCTTCTTGGGAGTCTTGTCTTTGTCTTCTCTTTACAAGGTCTTAACACGTAGTGGCCGCCATCTTGGCCTACACATGTCTGGGGTTCTCAGGGAACCATATGGGATGCCGGGATCGAACCCGCGCGCAAGGCAAACGCCCTTCCCGTTGAGCTATCTCTCCGACCCCCCACAGGTCCCGTTTGTTTCTTGACAGCTGTCTCCGTCCTTCTAGGGAAGGCTTCTTGCTGGGCGAGGTGAGACAGGAGGAGACGTTCAGCATCAGCGACTCCCAGATCAGCAACACAGAATTCCTGCAGGTGATCGGTGAGTCCTTGCCCGCTGCTCTGTTTGTGTTGACATGTGCCTGTGTTCTGGGGCGCGTCGCTGCTTTTCACCTGAAGTCCTGAAAAACTCGGGAAAAGCCAAGGTCACAGTGCCAGGTGGTCACTCACCGGTGACCGGAAAGTCCATCAGGTTCCCGGTATTTCTGGAGGTTCAGGTGGCCGAGAACAACCTGTGCATTGCCGTGTGATGAGTCCGTTCTCTCCGCGTCGCCGTGTGCTGTTGAGTAGCCCGTGCAGACAGTGATCACATTTCCATTTCCAGGGCGTCGCCAGCCCTTGGCAGACCCCTGCCTCAAGCAAAAGGTTTGGCTGTGCTGGTCCATGGAGAGACCTGGCAAGATGCTCACACTTGGCATGAGCGTGAACCAACAGCCTCCTAGAGGTACCCCAAACTGGAGACCAGGAGGAGGTCTGGAAAGAGGAGCAGTGGTTTTACAAACTACCCATCCACTCTCTTGGTTTTGTTTGGTTTTGTTTGGCTTTCCGGGTCACATCCAGCAATGCTCAGGGGTTACTCTTGGCTCTGCACTCAGGAATTACTCTTGATCATGCACAGGGGACTATGGGACACTGAGGGGATCAAACCTAGTTGGCCGCGTGCAAGGCGAGCGCCCCCTCCCTGCCCGGCCCGCCCACTCTCTGGATCAGACTCCTCAGACAGACAGTGTGCGCTGTTCCTGCTGGCCAGGCAGCACACCTGCACCGAGCAGGGCCAGCTTTTGTCCATGGGGGCAAGGGGGGCACGCATGACAGGCCGCTCCCTCAGAACAACCTGCAGAAACACCAGACTGGGCGGACGGCAGTGCCGGAAGCAGGAAGGAGCCCACTGGTGGCAAAGAAAATGCCTGTGGGTGGATGCAGGGCTGAGTCCTGGAGGAGGGAGCGGTGAATGCAGGGCTGAGTCCTGGCGGAGGGGAGCGGTGGATGCAGGGGCTGAGTCCCGGAGGAGGGGAGCGGTGGATGCAGGGGCTGAGTCCTGGAGGAGGGGAGCGAGGGCAGGGCTGAGTCCTGGAGGAGGGGAGCGAGGGCAGGGCTGAGTCCTGGAGGAGGGGGAGCGAGGGCAGGGCAGCCCGAAACACCGAGGCTGATGGCCCTGGAGCCGCGGGGGTGTGGAGTGCTGCTGGTACGGCGCTGTGTGGAGCTGAGGACAGGGGAGGCCGGGATGCGGCCATGGAGGGAGGGGCTGCGAGCGAGGCGCTGACTGCCGCCGGGTCCGCTGAGAAGCCCCCTTGCCACAGTGTTGAGTCCGGGACACATGCAGGGCCAGGGAATAGTGTTGGACTGCGGTTTGGGGTTTGCTTTTATCTTGGCTTAGGTCTTGAGAATCCTAAAACGGGCTGGAGCAATCAGAGCCTGTGGGACACACACCGAGCAGCAGCTGGCCCAGGTCCAGTCTCCAGCACCCCGAGCGCACCAGGAATGATCCCCGAAAGCAGAGGCAGGAGTAAGCCCCTGAGCACTGCTGGGTGTGGCCCCCAAAACAAAAAAAATCAAACAGAAGTTACTTTTTTAATCCTAAGATAGTTTGGTTTCACTGGCCATCTGGTCGTCTACTTGGTTGCACTTGGGTTTTCAATGTTGGCAGTGGAGGGTTGCAATGTCACCCTCGTGGGAGCACTCGTCTCGCGCTGTGCCTCCCCGGCAGTGCTGCTGCCGCCGTCTGGCTGTTGGCAGAAATGGGACGGGAAGGACATTCTGGCCCAGCGGCAGCGTCCTGCGCTTCTCTGCTGCCCTCCTCTCGGTCAGCACCAGTTTCCATGGTGCGTAATGGAGAGAAGACGCAGCAACCCAGCAGGTCCATTTCCCGGCACCATGACAACCACGGTCTGCTCTTTGGCCTTTATTTTATTAGTTATCTTCCATTTGTTGTTTGAAGCAATTGTGGCTCTCAGGATGCAGTGCTGGTATCTTCTAAGCTGTGTTGCACTCTAGCTGTTAAAAACACAAACACAAGCTAGAGACGCATGTGTGTCGGCTGCGGCCTGGGCCAGAAGGTGACAGTGTTTTCCGTGCCCCCAGATGGGACGTGTTCCTGGGTAGCTTGTCCCAGAGTGCGATGGCTTGGATAAATCAGGCGGGGGTTTACCAGGCAGTGCTCAAGGATCATTCTTGGTGGGGCTGGGGAGTGTGTGGTGCTGGGAGCGGGGAGGGTCGGGTCAAGGGCGGCCAGGCAGGGCTGACCGTGGGTGGGGGCAGGCTCCCTCCCTGCTGTCCCTCTCCCCAGCCTGTTTCCTGTTTCCTGGCTTGTCTGAATCGGGGGCACAGCTGTGCTTCGTGCTCTCCCGTCAGGGCATCAGACCCTGACTCCTCAGTGTTGGCATCTTGCCGCGACACAGCGTTTGCGGAGCAGCGCAGGGTGAGAGGTAAATACAGCGGTGGCTGAGGCTGCCCCGAGGGACCGGCCCTGCAGCAGAGCTGGGAGACGGCCTGGCGGTGAAGGAGCAGGCTCGGGAGACCCTGTGGACCCCAGGAGCAGCCCGCCGGCTGGACACAGGCGGGGCAGCCCTGCCTGCTTCTGGGGGTGCCTCTGAAGAGCGGAGATGCGCCCCACCTCGGGGCCCTCCGCAGCGTCTGCCCGCCGGAGTCCGTTTCTCCTTGGAGCCTCGCCCTTCAGTGCTAGTCCCGGCCCCCGAGAAAGCAGGACTGTGACCCGGGCTCAGGACTGACTCAGGATTTCCGTGAACAAATTAAAATGAGTCTGGCAAGTTGGGCTTTGCCACCCCCAGAACTCTTTTATTTTTCTTTTCTTTTTGGTCACACCCGGAGATGCTCAGGAATTACTCCTGGCGGTGCTCCGGGGACCCTATGGGATGCCGGGGATCGAACCCAGGTTGTTCGCGTGCAAGGCAAACGCCCTCCCTGCTGTGCTGTCGCTCTGGCCCCCAACTCAGCTTCATTTTGACAGAGCTTCATGTCGAAGCTTTGGGCCATGGAACTGGACAGTCACTTAATCGGGGCTTAGAGGGCAACCCAGGTCTGCAGCCTCCTGAAGAGCTTGAGCGAAAGGCTTCGCTCTGCGGCCCACAGCCGCCTCCTCAGAAACTTTGTCAGGCGGCGTTTTCCTTGCTGCTGGAAGGGTGGTCGTCTCCTGAGCCTTCCCTGGCTGGAGAGCACCTGGGGAAGGGTCGGGCGCTCTCCTGAGCCTTCCCTGGCTGGAGAGCACCTGGGGGAAGGGTCGGCGTCTCCTGAGCCTTCCCTTCCGGAGAGCACCTGGGGAAGGGGTGGTCGTCTCCTGAGCCTTCCCTTCCGGAGAGCACCTGGGGAAGGGTCGGCGTCTCCTGAGCCTTCCCTGGCCGGAGGAGCACCTGGGGGAAGGGTCGGCGTCTCCTGAGCCTTCCCCTGGCCGGAGGAGCACCTGGGGAAGGGTTCGGGCGTCTCCTGAGCCCTTCCCTGGCCGGAGAGCACCTGGGGAAGGGTCGGCGTCTCCTGAGCCTTCCCTTCCGGAGAGCACCTGGGGAAGGGTGGCGCCTCCTGAGCCTTCCTCTCCGGAGAGCACCTGGGGAAGGGTGGGCGTCTCCTGAGCCTTCCCTGGCGGAGAGCACCTGGCCTGGAGGAGCTGTCGGGACTTGTCAACAAGTCACTGACGGGAGCAAGCCCCCCCTCTCCAGCCTGTCCTCCCAGCTCTTGTCCCCGTGGCAAAATGCTTCCAGTCCTGGGGTGCTTTGTTCTTGTTGCTTTGTTGAAGTGGTCAGATAGACGGGGCGGCGCGCATGCTCGGCCCTTAGGAAGCTCGTGGGCATCTGCTGTCACTGGCGACCTGAACTCAGCCGGCAGCTGCTGGAGACCGTGTCTGCTCCCCCATGCTCCCAGGGCTCACGTGGTCCCTGTGTGCTCCCACGGCTCATGGCTGGTCTGGGACTGTCCCTGGTGCTCTCTGCTCCCTCTGGAACTGAGCTGCTCTGGGAACTGTCGTGTCTGAGGTTGTGGTTAAAAGAAAACAATATGGGGCTGGAGCGATAGCACAGCGGGGAGGGTGTTCGCCTGGTGTGCAGCCGGCCCGGGTTCGATACCGGCATCCCCATATGACCCCTCGTGGCACCGCCAGGAGTGATAACTGAGTGCAGAGCCAGGACTAACCCCTGAGCTTTACTAGGTGATCCAAAAAGGGGCGGGGGCTTCTGAACTGTTTATACTTGCCTCTACTGTGACTCACTGGGATATATTTCCTTTTTTACTTGCAGAAATTCATAACCATCAGCCTTGTTCGAAACTTTTTTAGGTAAGCCATGCCCGCCTTCGGAGCTTTTGTCTTTATTAAACAAGATATCTATTGCTTGAAAACTAGTGAATTTAGGTCTGTGACTGATTGTAGCTATAACGTCAGGGAAGGCTGAGGGCACCTACATACTTATTTATTGAGTCACTGGTGCGAACGACACTGAGTTTGGGGAGGAAAGAGACGAGACCAAATCAGCCCTTGGCCTTAACGGTTCAGAGTGGGAAACCTTTCCCCCGGCTTCCCCTGGTGGGAGTGGAGCCAACACTGCAGTGGAAGAAAAATCAAAACACACACACGCCTGCACGCACACACACACACATACACACACACACACACACACCTCTCTCTCTCTCTCAAATATGTTTGTGTTTTGTCTTGGAGTCCCACCCAGCTATGCTCAGGGCTTCCTGTGGCTCCTCCTCAGGGTCCTCCTGGCAGGGCTCAGGCGGTGGGCAGCCCGGGGATCTTTGTGCGTTGGTCTCATGCAGGTCACTGCGCCTAAACAATGAAGTGTGCTTTTAAGGGCACGGCAGATACTGAGGGTGGAGGACCTGGCCCAGGGCAGGCCCGGGGCGGCCAGGTGGTGAGATGCCCCCTACGCTGAGCCTGGACTGCTCACCGCAGGGCTTGGGCGGGGGTCTCCTTGGCTCTTGTTCCCGGCCCCTCATCCCCCGGCTCTGTGATGTGAGTCACCAAACTTGGGGCCTTCATCTGTAGAGACGGGCTTCAGGCTTGTGCTTCCAGAGGCCAATCTCAGTGCGCTGCCCTCAGAGCACGGGCAGGAAGAGGCGTCCCCTGGCTAGTGCCCATTGGACAAGTGGCGTTCTCCTGTATCTCAGAAAATAGTCTGTGTGTTTCGTCGGTGTTCTTTTGACTTGGTTTCTGTTTGTAGCCCTGCCAAGGGCCTGCTCTGCCTCTCTGCTCAGGGATCAGTCCCAGCGGGCCGTGGGGACCGACCATTGTTGGTTCTGGGCCTCAGATGCTGGTCAACCTCGTGCAGGTGCCCTGCTGCACTTGCTCTCCGTCCCTCTTGGGGTTTACTTTTTTATAATTCTGTGGTGCTTAGAAGCAAAGGCGGCTGTGCTGATCAGCGTGAAACCACGTGTATTGTAGCCGCTTGCTCTCAGCACTCCCTGGGCGTGTGGGAGGAGCCATTGGGTGCGAGACACAGCTGTCCAGCGGCCGCATCCGGACACAGACCAGCTCCTCTTCCTGCACCCCTCCCAGACACTCTCCTGACTTTCCCTAGGGGTGCTTAGGGACAAATGTCGCGAGAAGCGTTTGTGACACAATTCCCACGTGGTCTTCACTTTTTTTATTTCTTTTTTGAAAAACAGTTTTTATGACTATGCGAGCCAAGTTAACGAAGAGAGCCTGGACAGGATTCTGAAGGAGCGGAGAAAGGTACGTGCGGTCGGAACCGCTCCAGCTGCTCCCCTCAGCACGTCTCCAGCCCCCCTGCTCCCCTTCGTGGCAGCGCCGTGCCTGCAGTGGCTCCCTCGTGCCACGGTGCCCACCCAGTTGGCACTGCTTTAGTGGGGCATTGCTGGAGGCGCAGGAGGGACGGCTCTAGTTCGGGGCGGAGCTCATGCACGTGCCCCCTGGAGGCTACCCCAGGCTGTGCCCTTCGCTGTATCACTGTCTGCCGTTCGTCATCGATTTGCTCGAGCGGGCACCAGTAACATCTCCATATGACCTGTCTCATGCTAATGTAGCACAAGGGCACCTGCTTGCTCCAGGAACATAAAGAGCCTCAAACCATTCCATCAGGTCATGGGAATGAGGTCTATAATTGTTACTGGTATTTGGTATATCAAATACGACACGGGTACCTTGCCAGGCTCTGCCTTGTGGGTGGCATACTCTTGTAGTCACGCACACACTCGTAGTATGTGTAAGCTGTGCCCTTACACGTCTTTTTCTTCAGTTCTAGCGCTCAATGGGTCAGACCTCCTTTTGTGATTTTTTTTTTTTTAATTTTACTTATTGGGTCACACCTGGTGATGCTCAAAGCTTACTCCTGGCTTTACACTCAGGAATTACTCCTGGTGGTGCTCGGGGGGGACCATATGGGATGCCAGGGATTGAACCCGGTCAGCTGTGTACAAGGCAAATGCCCTCCCCGCTGTGCTGTCACTCTGGCTCTAGGTGATTAATACAGTTTTTGGTTTCTGTGCCACACCTGGCTGTGCTCAGGGATCTCTCCTAGCAGGTTTGGGGCCAGCGGCGTGCTGGGGACCCAGCTCAGGTCAGCTGCTCTAGAGGCAGGCGCCTTCCCGCTGTCCGGCTCCAGCCCCTGCTGCCTGCGTTCTTGCCCTGATGGCAGTTAGTAGTTGCTCCAGCGCCAGAGCACGGACCACAGGAGTGCTGACCTGGGCAGTGCTGCGTGCTTTGCCCTGTGGGACTCCGGGATCTGACCTCCGGCCCCACGCTGGGCGTCTTGCACCCTGTGGGACTCCCGGGGATCTGACCTCCGGCCCCACGCTGCGTCTTGCTCCTGTGGGACTCCCGGGATCTGACCTCCGGCCCCGCGCTGCATCTTGCCCTGTGGGACTCCGCGGATCTGACCTCCGGCCCCACGCTGCATCTTGCCCCCTGTGGGACTCCGGGATCTGACCTGCGGCCCCACGCTGCGTCTTGCCCTGTGGGACTCCCGGGATCTGACCTCCGGCCCCACGCCTAGAGGCAGGCACTCTCCGCACCGGGCCAGTCCTGCGGGCCAGCTTAAGCAAAGGTCAAAACCCCAAAAAACAGGCCAAAATGCTAGTTTTAGGCGTTTGCCTTTGCTTAATGGCCCGACCTGGGATCAATCCCCAGAATCCCACATGGTCCCCTGAGCACCGCCAGGAGTAATTCCTGAGTGCAGAGCCAGGAGGAACCCCTGAGCATCACCAGGTGTGACCCAAAAGCAATAAACAAATCATCTTATTTTCTTATTCATCAGGGGCCGGCCGGGCCGGCCAGATCTGTGGTTGCTTACTCCGTTGGGATTTGGGGCCATGCAGTGTAGTATCGAGCCGGCCCGGCTTCTTGCTAGCCAGGGGTCTTACTCCCATACTAACTCTGGCCCCCCTAGAATTTCCGCAATCTTAATTTCTCCCTGGGATATTCCTCCGTGTTAGAACGCTTGCCTTGTATGTGTGAGACTCGGTTCAGTTCCCAGGGACTTCAAAAAAGAAAACCAAACCCCAAAACTAGTGATCATAATTTTTGAACTAACTCAGGCTTCAGTTCTTTTTTGTTTTTGTTTTTTTGCTTTTTGAGTCACACCCAGTGATGCTCAGGAGTTATTCCTGGCTCTTCGCTCAGGAATTACTCCTAGCAACTCGCGGACCATATATGGGATGCCGGGGATCCAACCGGGTTGACCACGTGCAAGGCAAATGCCCTACCTGCTGTGCTATCGCTCCTGCCCCCAGGCTTTAGTTGTTTTTTTTTTTTCTTCAAATTTTATTACACCACTTTTTTTTTTTTAATTTTTTTATTATACCACCGTGAAACATACAATTACAAAGGTGTTCATAATTGGTTCTTGGTAATACAGTATACCAGCACCCATCCCTCCACCAGTGCCCCATTTCCACCACCAATGTGGCCCCACCCCCATGCTGCCCTAATAGCAGGTACCCCAGTTTCCTCTCTTTCTCTCTCTGCTCTCTCTCTGTCTCTGCATCTCTCTCCCTCTTATTTTTATACATTGTGGCTAGCCCTGCAGATATTTAGAGTTTATCACTTAAGTCTCTTTTTGTGTATATTCAATGGTGAGTTTTAATCTGCCATTACCATTTCCCACATTTAGTAAAACACTGGTATCTATTTATGTAGTATTAATGAATGCAGTCATTCTATATCTGTCCTTTTCCTTCTGACTAATTTCACTCAGCATGATAGTCTCCATGTCCATCCATTTGCAGGTAAATTTCATAATTTCATCTTTTCTGACAGCCGCATAGTATTCCATAGTGTAGATGAACCACAAGTTTCTTTAGCCAGTCCTCTGTTCTTGGGCATTTAGGTTGTTTCCAGATTCTAGCTATAGTGAATAGCGCAGAGATGAATAAAGAAGTACAGATAGTGTTTCTGCTATGTGTTTTTCGGTCTCCGGGTATATTCCCAGGAGTGCTATTGCTGGATCAAATGGGAGCTCAATATCTAGTTTTCGGAGGAATGCCCATATTGTTTTCCAAAAAGGGCTGGACCAGTCGGCACTCCCACCAACAGTGGATCAGAGTCCCCTTTTCCCCACATCCACGCCAGCACCGGTTGTTCTTGCTGTTTTGGATGTGTGCCAGTCTCTGTGGTGTGAGATGGTACCTCATTGTTGTTTTGATTTGCATCTCCCTGATGATTAAAGATGAAGAACACTTTTTCATATGCCTTTTGGCCATTCCGAATTTCTTCTTTTTTGGAAGCTTCTGTTCATTTCTTCTCCCCATTTTTTGATGGGGTTGGCTGTTTTTTTTCTTGTGGAGTGCTACCAGTGCCTGATATATCCTGGATATTAACCCCTTGTCAGATGGGTATTGGGTGAATATCCTTTCCCACTCTGTGGATTGGTCTTTGTATCTTGGTCACCGTTTCTTTTGAGGTGCAGAAGCTTTTAGTTTTATATAATCCCATTTGTTTATCTTTGCTTCCATTTGCTTGGTCAGTGGTGTGTCATCTTTAAAAGATACTTTTCGCTTTCGATGTCGAGAGCCGTTTCTCCTATGTTTTCTTCGATGTACCTTATAGATTCATGTCTGATGTTGAGATCTAGAATCCATTTTGATCTGACTTTGTGCATGGCGTTAGAAGGAGGTCTAAGTTCATTTTTTTACATGTAGCTGCCCAGTTTTCCCAGCACCATTTGTTGAAGAGGCTTTCTTTGCTCCACTTAATATTTTTTGCTCCTTTATCGAAGATTAAGTGGTTGTATATTTGAGAATGTGTTTCAGGATACTCAGTTCTATTCCATAGGCTCCACAGGTCTGTCTCTATACCAATACCACACTGTCTTAATTACAACTGCTCTGTAGTAGAGCTTGAGGTTGGGGAAAGTGATACCTCCCATCTTCTTTTCCCAAGGATTGCTTTAGCTATTCGTGGAGTTTTATTATTCCATACAAATTTCAGAGAGTTTGTTCACTTTCTTTTGAAGAACATCATGGGTATCTTTTATAGGGACTGCATTGAATCTGTATAAAGCTCTAGGGAGTATTACCATTTTGATAATGTTAATCCTTCCGATCCATGAGCAGGGAATATGTCTCCCATTTCCTCAGGTCTTCTTTTATTTCCTGAAGTAACAATTTTTGCAGTTTTCTTTGTAGAGATCCTTTACATTCTTTTAGTCAAACTGATTCCTAGTATTTGATTTTCAGTATCTCAATTGTAGAATGGGATAGTTTCTTTAATGTCCCTTTCTTCTCTTTCACTGTTTGCATATAGGAAGCCATTGCCTTTGGGTATTGATTTTGTACCCCTGCTACTCTGCTATAGGAATGTGATATTTCCCTGAGCCTCTAGGTAGAGGTGTTTGGGTTTTCCAGGTATAACATCATGTCATCTGCAAAATAGTGATAACTTGGCTTCTTCCCTTCCTATCTGGATGCCCTTAATGTCTTTTTTTCTTCCCCCATTGCTATGGCAGTACTTCCAGTACTATATTGAATAAGTGGTGAGAGTGGGCAGCCTTGTCTGCGTCCCTGATCTTAAGGGGAAGCTTCAGTTTTCCCCATTGAGAATGATGCTCACTGTGGGCTTGTAGTAGATGGCCTGGATTATCTTGAGGAAGGTTCCTTCAATCCCCATTTTTCGGAGAGCTTTCATCATGAACGCGGGTGTTGAATCTGGTCAAATGCCTTCTCTGCATCTCTATTGATATGATCATATGGTTTTTATTTTTCTTTTTGTTGATATGATGTATTATGTTGATTCGACTTGCAGATGTTGAACCATCCTTGCATTCCCGGGATAGAATCCCACTTGGGTCGT
>JAJIBD010035257.1:0-18356 GCA_021461705.1 Cryptotis parvus
CGGTCAGCCCAGGGCTCCAGTTTACAAACGTATCTTCAGTGACCACGAGCCCTTCACCTGGACTTTTCCTCTATGCTGTGCATGGTGCTCCCCCTGCCTTCTAAGTTTTGCCTATATTAAGGCAGAGGAGCCAAAGATTCACGTGTGCAGCCTATTGCGGTTCTGTCCAGGCAAAGAAATGAGTTTGTGAGTGATCTGACGGGATTTTGGAGCCGGAGAGAGCGGTAGGCTGAAGCAGACCCTTCGCCGGACCCGAGGTTCTGTCCCCGGCTCCAGCCCCCCAGCCGCAGCACCAAGAGCAGCAGAGACCAAGGCAGCTGGAGACCTGCCTCCTGGGCGGCGCCGGGCGGCAGCCTGCTGGTTCTGCCCAGAGGGACGAGAGGCCCTTTCGTAAAGGCGTAAAGTGCTCTCCCGGAGCAAATGCCCAGCTGCTATCAGGAGAAAGCCATGACCAGCGCCGCGGCGAGGTGACCATCTCCAGTCAAGCCGTGTGTGGCCACTGACTTTTTGGGGTTGGCACCCAGCGATGCTCAGGGGTTAATTCTGGCTCTGCACTCAGGAATTACTCCCGAAGCGGTGCTTTCGGGGGGGACCCTCTGGGATGCGGGGGGATCGATCCCCCCCCAAGTCAGCCACCGCCAAGGCAAACACCCTCCCGCTGTGCTGTTGCTCCGCCCGCCGCTGCCATTTGAATGCCGTTTGGGAGCATAGCACGTTGGCAGCCTAGGGCTAATAACGGGACTGGACTCAGCCCCGTGTTGGCGTTGGCTGCTCCTGCCGCAAAGCAGCGGGACTGGACTACTGTGACCCGTTCACCTGTGCTCACCTTTGCAAGTCTGGATGCCGCCTTTCCTTTCTTTCTTTCAAAGCATTTTATTTACTTATTTATTTGGTGTTTGGGCTACACCCGGCTGTGCAAGGACTTACTCCTGGCTCTGCTCAGGAATCACTTGGGGGACCATATGGGTTCCCCAGACTCGAACTTGGTCAGTTGCGAGCAAGATAATTTCTCTGCCTGCTGCACTATGCCACCAGCCCCATCACTCTTGACTTTCCAGGGTGACCAGATTACAGGCAGTCAGTCATTTTTCTGCACTAGTATGTCACCAGTATCACATACGTGTTTGTTGTGAATCTGAAATTCCAGTGGTGTTCAGTTTCCTGAAATCTGTGAGTCTAGACCGTAGGCCACTAGGAATTTCTGGATAAATTCTTCTCTTTTGTTTTTGTTTTTTGGGCCACACTGCTGGGACCACTCTTGACTACATGAGGAGCCATAGAGAGCAGCAGAGGAGTGAACACCTGGTCGGCTGTGTGCAAGGCGCCTTCTTATCTCTCAGCACCCCAAATTCTTATCATCTCTCCCCTCCTTACTGTTGTGTTATTTCCTGTCACCTTCACACTTATCTGTAGTGTTTGGCCTGGAACACACTAACTGTAGGACTCCCGCTCGCCGGGATCACACACTGACTGCTTACAGTCACACATGCTGAGGATCACACACTGACTGTAAGGTCACGCACTTGCCGGGTCACACACTGACTGTAAGGTCACACTCACCAGGGTCCACACACACTGATTATAAGGTCACGTACCCTGACTGTTACACTTGCTGGAAGTCGCCACGCACTGTAAGATCCACACTCACTGGGGGTCATACCCACTGACTGCGGTCACACAGTGACTATGAGGCTCTCCCAATGGGAAGGTCAGAGCCTTTTGTTGTGGCACTTCCTTATTTACCTGGAGTCATACTCTGATCATGGTACTCACGCATGTAGGTAACTTTTGGTGGGGGAAGGGCTTCCCCCAAGCAGTGCTAGGGGCCCGTGCCTGGGACACTGGGTCATTGGACCTGGTGGCTGAATGCCGGTCCCAGGGGTGCTTCAGGGTCACCACACCCAGCAGTGCTCAGGGGCTGGACTTCAGGCCAGTGCCCTGGGCCATGAGCTCTCTCCCCGCCTAGAAGTTTTGTGGGAACGGAAGGTGTTTCTCTGCTTGGGGTTTAGCGTCTGTCTAAGCCTTCGTAAGACCAGCTGCTTGGTAATGAGGCTTAGCTTGCCCAGGCTGGGACAAGCGCCTTCCCCAGTGCCCCTGTGGTGTTCTTGCTGTTGGGGGGCTGCTTGTTTGCCACGCCCTAGGTGCGCAGGCCTTCCTGGCTCTCTGCCCAGGGGTGGCCCCAGGGTTTGAACCAGCGTCATGGCTGCCATAACTAAATGTGAGGCCAGCGCCTCCCCGGACAGCTCCAGGCCCCTAAACCTCCTTTCCCTGCCCCTTTCCTTTGTATGTGCTGTCGGGACCGGGAGCAGGGATTGGTTCCCAGGCTCTGCCGCCGGCTCCGCAGACTTGCTCATGTGCTTGCCCCGAGCCTGGGGTTGCAGGAAGGTCCAGCACCAGGGGTTACGTGGCAGAGCCAGGGTTTGCGCTGGGTCCTTGGTGCCAGGCAGAGATCATTGTGTGGCAAAACTGGGGATTTGTGGGTCATGTGGTACCATGCAGGGATGGAAGTCTTGGCCTCAGGCAGGCAGGTCAGGTGGTTGGCACGGTGGCCCTCACGCGGGATGCCTTGGGTGCCCACTGTGTGGGACTCGGCGCTGTGTGTGCAGGGGGGAAGGTGCTCCCTGTGTTCAGAGTTTATGTTTTAGGGGCAGCTGCTGGTTTATCCATAGAATTAAGGTGACGGACAGCGAGCTGTGTAAGATGGGTGAGGAGGGCAGGAGTGCCTGGCAGGGACCCGATGGATGGGAGGAGAAGCAGAAACCGGGGCCTCACTGGGGCAGAACTTCGGGACCACCAGGACCCCAGCGGGCAGTGCCAGCACGGAGGGCCATGTGGTGGTGGAGGATAAACCAGTGCCTTACACCACGAATGACCCAGCGCTACACATGTATGATCAGCCTTTCACACATATGACCCAGCGCTACACACGTATGATCAGCCTTTCACATATGACCCAGTGCTACACACGTATGATCAGCCTTTTACATGACCCAGTACTACACACGTATGATCAGCCTTTTACACATATGACCCAGTGCTACACACGTATGATCAGCCCTTTCACACATATGACCAGTGCTACACCGCGTATGATCAGCCTTTCACACATGACCCAGCACTACACCGCGTATGATCAGCCTTTTACACATGTGGCCCAGTGCTACACACGTATGATCAGCCTTTTACACATATGACCCAGTGCTACACACGTATGATCAGCCTTTTACACATATGACCCAGTGCTACACACGTATGATCAGCCTTTTACATATGACCCAGTGCTACACACATATGATCAGCCTTTCATACATATGACCCAGTGCTACACACGTATGATCAGCTTTTCACACATATGACCCAGTACTACACACGTATGATCAACCTTTCACACATATGACCCAGTGCTACACCGCGTATGATCAGCCTTTCATACATATGACCCAGTGCTACACACGTATGATCAGCCTTTTCACACATATGACCCAGTACTACACACGTATGATCAACCTTTCACACATATGACCCAGTGCTACACACATATGATCAGCCTTTCCCACACATATGACCCAGCGCTACACCGTATGATCAGCCTTTTACACATATGACCCAGTGCTGCACACGCATATGATCAGCCTTTCACACATATGACCCAGCGCTACACACGCATGATCCAGGCGCTACTGCTCCAGGCATATCCCCAGCCCCTCACTACTTCATTAACAAAGAGGAACAGAACTGGAGCAGTAGCAGCGTGGCTGGAGCAAGTGTCTTGCATGCGCCAACTTGGGTTTCCTTCCTGGCACCCCATAGGATCCCGAGCCTGCCAGGAGTGATCCCTGAGCACTACTGGATTCAGTGTTCCAAAACAAAAAAGTTCAGGATGTACTTGAAGGGCTGAGAACAAAATTTCTTCTTTTGTGGGATTCTGTCTCTTAGACATTGGGTTCATAGATGTGGCGGAGAGCTTTCACCCGACCCGGTAGTTACAGGGTCAGAGTTTAAGGCCCATTTGGTCATTGCTGCAAGACTGTGGGCACAGTGTCTCGGTTCTTCTCGACTCCAGTGCACAAGGTCTCCCCCCCTTTTTTTTTTTTTTTTTTTTTTGCTTTTTGGGTCACACCCGGCAATGCTCAGGGGTTTTTCCTGGCTCTGCACTCAGGAATTACTCTTGCTCTCTCTTGCTCTCTTCCTCTCTTGTTCTCTCTTTTTGGGCTCTCTCTTTGTGAGCTCGCACTCTTCTTGGGAGTCTTGTCTTTGTCTTCTCTTTACAAGGTCTTAACACGTAGTGGCCGCCATCTTGGCCTACACATGTCTGGGGTTCTCGGGGAACCATATGGGATGCCGGGGATCGAACCAGCGTGCAAGGCAAACGCCCTACCCGTTGAGCTATCTCTCCGACCCCCCACAGGTCCCGTTTGTTTCTTGACAGCTGTCTCCGGTCCTTCTAGGAAGGCTTCTTGCTGGGCGAGGTGAGACAGGAGGAGACGTTCTCAGCATCAGCGACTCCCAGATCAGCAACACAGAATTCCTGCAGGTGATCGGTGAGTCCTTGCCCGCTGCTCTGTTTGTGTTGACATGTGCCTGTGTTCTGGGGCGGCGTCGCTGCTTTTTCACCTGAAGTCCTGAAAAACTCGGAAAAGCCAAGGTCACAGTGCCAGGTGGTGCGCTCACCGGTGACCGGAAAGTCCATCAGGTTCCGGGTATTTCTGGAGGTTCAGGTGGCGAGAACAACCTGTGCATTGCCGTGTGATGAGTCCGTTCTCTCCAGCGTCGCCGTGTGCTGTTGAGTAGCCCGTGCAGACGGTGATCACATTTCCATTTCCAGGGCGCCGCCAGCCCTTGGCAGACCCCTGCCTCAAGCAAAAGGTTTGGCTGTGCTGGTCCATGGAGAGACCTGGCAAGATGCTCACACTTGGCATGAGCGTGAACCAACAGCCTCCTAGAGGTACCCCAAACTGGAGACCAGGAGGAGGTCTGGAAAGAGGAGCAGTGGTTTACAAACTACCCATCCACTCTCTTGGTTTTGTTTGGTTTTGTTTGGCTTTCTGGGTCACATCCAGCAATGCTCAGGGGTTACTCTTGGCTCTGCACTCAGGAATTACTCTTGATCATGCACAGGGGACTATGGGACACTGAGGATCAAACCCTAGTTGGCGCGTGCAAGGCGAGCGCCCTCCCTGCTCGCCCGCCCACTCTCTGGATCAGACTCCTCAGACAGACAGTGTGCGCTGTTCCTGCTGGCCAGGCAGCACACCTGCACCGAGCAGGGCCAGCTGGATGGTGTCCATGGGGGGGCAAGGGGGCACGCAGACAGGCCGCTCCCTCAGGACAACCTGCAGAAACACCAGACTGGGCGGACGGCAGTGCCGGGAAGCAGGAAGGGAGCCCACTGGTGGCAAAGAAAATGCCTGTGTGGTGGATGCGGGGCTGAGTCCTGGAGGAGGGGAGCGGTGGATGCAGGGGCTGAGTCCTGGCGGAGGGGAGCGGTGGATGCAGGGCTGAGTCCTGGAGGAGGGGCGGTGGATGCAGGGCTGAGTCCTGGAGGAGGAGCGGGGGGCAGGGCTGAGTCCTGGAGGAGGGAGCGGTGGATGCAGGGCTGAGTCCTGGAGGAGGGGAGCGAGGGCAGGGCTGAGTCCTGGGAGGAGGGGAGCGAGGGCAGGGCTGAGTCCTGGAGGAGGGGAGCGAGGGCAGGGCAGCCGAAACACCGAGGGCTGATGGCCCTGGAGCCGCGGGGTGTGGAGTGCTGCTGGTACGGCGCTGTGTGGAGCTGAGGACAGGGGAGGCCGGGATGCGGCCATGGAGGGGAGGGGCTGCGGGCGAGGCGCTGACTGCCGCCGGGTCCGCTGAGAAGCCCCTTGCCACAGTGTTGAGTCCGGGACACATGCAGGGCCAGGGAATAGTGTTGGACTGCGGTTTGGGGTTTGCTTTTATCTTGGCTTAGGTCTTGAGAATCCTAAAACGGGCTGGAGCAATCAGAGCCTGTGGGACACGCGCCGAGCAGCAGCTGGCCCAGGTCCAGTCTCCAGCACCCGGCGCACCAGGAATGATCCCGAAAGCAGAGGCAGGAGTAAGCCCTGAGCACTGCGGGTGTGGCCCCCAAAACAAAAAAATCAAACAGAAGTTACTTTTTAATCCTAAGATAGTTTGGTTTCACTGGCCATCTGTCGTCTACTTGGTTGCACTTGGGTTTTCAATGTTGGCAGTGGAGGGTTGAAATGTCACCTCGTGGGAGCGCTTGTCTCGCGCTGTGCTCCCGGCAGTGCTTGCTGCCGCCGTCTGGCTGTTGGCAGAAATGGGACCGGGAAGGACATTCTGGCCCGCGGCAGCGTCCTGCGCTTTCTCTGCTGTCCTCCTCTCGGTCAGCACCAGTTTCCATGGTGCGTAATGGAGAGAAGACGCAGCAACCCAGCAGGTCCATTTCCCGGCACCATGACAACCACGGTCTGCTCTTTGGCCTTTATTTTATTAGTTATCTTCCATTTGTTGTTTGAAGCAATTGTGGCTCTCAGGATGCAGTGCTGGTATCTTCTAAGCTGTGTTGCACTCTAGCTGTTAAAACACAAACACAAGCTAGAGACGCATGTGTGTCGGCTGCGGCCTGGGCCAGAAGGTGACAGTGTTTTCCGTGCCCCCAGATGGGACGTGTTCCTGGGTAGCTTGTCCCAGAGTGCGATGGCTTGGATAAATCAGGCGGGGTTTACCAGGCAGTGCTCAAGGATCATTCTTGGTGGGGCTGGGGAGTGTGTGGTGCTGGGAGCGGGGAGGGTCGGGTCAGGGCGGCCAGGCGGGGCTGACCGTGGGTGGGGCAGGCTCCCTCCCTGCTGTCCTCTCCCCAGCCTGTTTCCCTGTTTCCCTGGCTTGTCTGAATCGGGGCACAGCTGTGCTTCATGCTCTCCCGTCAGGGCATCAGACCCTGACTCCTCAGTGTTGGCATCTTGCCGCGACACAGCGTTTGCGGAGCAGCGCAGGGTGAGGGTAAATACAGCGGTGGCTGAGGCTGCCCCGAGGGACCGGCCCTGCAGCAGAGCTGGGGAGACGGCCTGGCGGTGAAGGAGCAGGCTCGGGAGACCCTGTGGACCCCAGGAGCAGCCCGCCGGCTGGACACAGGCGGGGCAGCCCTGCCTGCTTCTGGGTGCCTCTGAAGAGCAGATGCGCCCCCCACCTCGGGGCCCTCCGCAGCGTCTGCCCACCGGAATCCGTTTCTCCTTGGAGCCTCGCCCTTCAGTGCTAGTCCCGGCCCCGAGAAAGCAGGACTGTGACCTGGGCTCAGGACTGACTCAGGATTTCCGTGAACAAATTAAAATGAGTCTGGCAAGTTGGGTTTTGCCACCCCCAGAACTCTTTTATTTTTCTTTTCTTTTTGGTCACACCGGAGATGCTCAGGAATTACTCCTGGCGGTGCTCAGGGGACCCTATGGGATGCCGGGATCGAACCCAGGTTGTTCGGCGTGCAAGGCAAACGCCCTCCCTGCTGTGCTGTCGCTCCGGCCCCCAACTCAGCTTCATTTTGACAGAGCTTCATGTCGAAGCTTTGGGCCATGGAACTGGACAGTCACTTAATCGGGGCTTAGAGGGCAACCCAGGTCTGCAGCCTCCTGAAGAGCTTGACGAAAGGCTTCGCTCTGCGGCCCACAGCCGCCTCCTCAGAAACTGTCAGGCGGCGTTTCCCTTGCTGCTGGAAGGGGTGGTCGTCTCCTGAGCCTTCCCTGGCCGGAGAGCACCTGGGGAAGGTCGGCGTCCCCCTGAGCCTTCCCTGGCCGGAGAGCACCTGGGGAAGGGTCGGCGTCTCCTGAGCCTTCCCTTCCGGAGAGCACCTGGGGAAGGGTCGGTCGTCTCCTGAGCCTTCCCTGGCCGGAGAGCACCTGGGGAAGGGTCGGCGTCTCCTGAGCCTTCCCTTCCGGAGAGCACCTGGGGAAGGGTCGGCGTCTCCTGAGCCTTCCCTTCCGGAGAGCACCTGGGGAAGGGCCGGGCGTCTCCTGAGCCTTCCCTTCCGGAGAGCACCTGGGGAAGGGTCGGCGTCTCCTGAGCCTTCCCTTCCGGAGAGCACCTGGGGAAGGGGTCGGCGTCTCCTGAGCCTTCCCTTCCGGAGAGCACCTGGGGAAGGGTTGGCGTCTCCTGAGCCTTCCCTGGCCGGGAGAGCACCTGGCCTGGAGGAGCTGTCGGGACTTGTCAACAAGTCACTGACGGGAGCAAGCCCCCTCTCCAGCCTGTCCTCCCAGCTCTTGTCCCCCGTGGCAAAATGCTTCCAGTCCTGGGGTGCTTTGTTCTTGTTGCTTTGTTGAAGTGGTCAGATAGACGGGGGCGGCGCGCATGCTCGGCCCTTTGGGAAGCTTCGTGGGCATCTGCTGTCACTGCGACCTGAACTCAGCTGGCAGCTGCTGGGACCGTGTCTGCTCCCCCGTGCTCCCAGGGCTCACGTGGTCCCTGTGTGCTCCCACGGCTCATGGCTGGTCTGGGACTGTCCCTGGTGCTCTCTGCTCCCTCTGGAACTGAGCTGCTCTGGGAACTGTCGTGTCTGAGGTTGTGGTTAAAAAGAAAACAATATGGGGCTGGAGCGATAGCACAGCGGGGAGGGTGTTCGCCTGGTGTGCAGCCGGCCGGGTTCGATACCGGCATCCCATATGACCCCTCGTGCACCGCCAGGAGTGATAACTGAGTGCAGAGCCAGGACTAACCCCTGAGCTTTACTAGGTGATCCAAAAAGGGGCGGGGGCTTCTGAACTGTTTATACTTGCCTCTACTGTGACTCACTGGGATATATTTCCTCTTTTTACTTGCAGAAATTCATAACCATCAGCCTTGTTCGAAACTTTTAGGTAAGCCATGCCCGCCTTCCGGAGCTTTTTGTCTTTATTAAACAAGATATCTATTGCTTGAAAACTAGTGAATTTAGGTCTGTGACTGATTGTAGCTATAACGTCAGGGAAGGCTGAGGGCACCTACATACTTATTTATTGAGTCACTGGTGCGGCGACACTGAGTTTGGGGAGGAAAAGAGACGAGACCAAATCAGCCTTGGCCTTAACGGTTCAGAGTGGAAACCTTTCCCCGGCTTCCCTGGTGGGAGTGGAGCCAACACGCAGCGGTGGAAGAAAAAAAAAATCACACACACGCGCCGCACGCACACACACACACACACACACACACACACACACACATCTCTCTCTCTCTCAAATATGTTTGTGTTTTGTCTTGGAGTCCCACCCAGCTATGCTCAGGGCTTCCTGTGGGCTCCTCTCAGGGTCCTCCTGGCAGGGCTCAGGGCGGTGGGCAGCCCCGGGGATCTTTGTGCGTTGGTCTCATGCAGGACCCGCGCCTAACAATGAAGTGTGCTTTTAAGGGGCACCCGGCAGATACTGAGGGTGGGAGGACCTGGCCCAGGGCAGGCCCGGGCGGCCAGGTGGTGAGATGCCCCCTACGCTGGGCCTGGACTGCTCACCCCGGGGGCTTGGGCGGGGGTCTCCTTGGCTCTTGTTCCCGGCCCCTCATCCCCCGCTCTGTGATGTGAGTCACCAAACTTGGGGCCTTCATCTGTAGAGACGGGCTTCAGGCTTGTGCTTCCAGAGGCCAACTCAGTGCTGCCCTCAGAGCACGGGCAGGAAGAGGCGTCCCCTGGCTAGTGCCCATTGGACAAGTGGCGTTCTCCTGTATCTCAGAAAATAGTCTGTGTGTTTTTCGTCGGTGTTCTTTGACTTGGTTTCTGTTTGTAGCCCTGCCAAGGGGCCTGCTCTACCTCTCTGCTCAGGGATCAGTCCCAGCGGGCCGTGGGGGACCGACCATTGTTGGTTCTGGGCTCAGATGCTGGTCAGCCCTCGTGCAGGTGCCCTGCTGCACTTGCTCTCCGTCCCTCTTGGGGTTTACTTTTTTATAATTCTTCGTGCTTAGAAGCAAGGCGAAGCTGTGCTGATCGCGTGAAACCACGTGTATTGTAGCCGCTTGCTCTCAGCACTCCTGCGTGTGGGAGGAGCCATTGGTGCAGACACAGCTGTCCAGCGGCCGCATCCGGACACAGACCAGCTCCTCTTCCCTGCACCCCTCCCAGACACTCTCCTGACTTTCCTAGGGGTGCTTAGGGACAAATGTCGCCGAGAAACGTTTGTGACACAATTCTACGTGGTCTTCACTTTTTATTTCTTTTTGAAAAACAGTTTTTATGACTATGCGAGCCAAGTTAACGAAGAGAGCCTGGACAGGATTCTGAAGGAGCGGAGAAAGGTACGTGCGGTCGGAACCGCCTCCAGCTGCTCGCGCCCAGCACGTCTCCAGCGCCCCCTGCTCCCCTTCGTTGGCCGCCCGTGCCTGCAGTGGCTCCCTCGGTGCCACGGTGCCCACCCAGTTGGCACTGCTTTAGTGGGGCATTGCTGGAGGCGCAGGGAGGGACGGCTCTAGTTCCCGGGGCGGGGGAGCTCATGCACGTGCCCCCTGGAGGCTACCCCAGGCTGTGCCCTTCGCTGTATCACTGTCTGCCCGTTCGTCATCGATTTGCTCGAGCGGGCACCAGTTCCATCTCCATATGACCTGTCTCATGCTAATGTAGCACAAGGGCACCTGCTTGCTCCAGGAACATAAAGAGCCCTCAAACCATTCCATCCAGGTCATGGGAATGAGGTCTATAATTGTTACTGGTATTTGGCATATCAAATACGACACGGGTACCTTGCCAGGCTCTGCCTTGTGGGTGGCATACTCTTGTAGTCACGACACACTCGTAGTATGTGTAAGCTGTGCCCTTACACGTCTTTTTCTTCAGTTCTAGCGCTCAATGGGTCAGACCTCCTTTTGTGATTTTTTTTTTTTTTTAATTTTACTTATTGGGTCACACCTGGTGATGCTCAAAAGCTTACTCCTGGCTTTACACTCAGGAATTACTCCTGGTGGTGCTCGGGGGACCATATGGGATGCCAGGGATTGAACCCGGGTCAGCTGTGTACAAGGCAAATGCCCCTCCCGCTGTGCTGTCACTCTGGCTCTAGGTGATTAATACAGTTTTTGGTTTCTGTGCCACACCTGGCTGTGCTCAGGGATCTCTCCTAGCAGGTTTGGGGCCAGCGGCGTGCTGGGGACCCAGCTCAGGTCAGCTGCTCTAGAGGCAGGCGCCTTCCCGCTGTCCGGCTCCAGCCCCTGCTGCCTGCGTTCTTGCCCTGATGGCAGTTAGTAGTTGCTCCAGCGCCAGAGCACGGACCACAGGAGTGCTGACCTGGGCAGTGCTGCGTCTTGCCCCTGTGGGACTCCCGGGATCTGACCTCCGGCCCCACGCTGCGTCTTGCCCTGTGGGACTCCGGGGATCTGACCTCCGGCCCCACGCTGCGTCTTGCCTCCTGTGGGACTCCCGGGATCTGACCTCCGGCCCCACGCTGCATCTTGCCCCTTGGGACTCCGGGATCTGACCTGCGGCCCCACGCTGCGTCTTGCCCCTGTGGGACTCCCGGGATCTGACCTCCGGCCCCACGCTTTAGAGGCAGGCACTCTCCGCACCCGGGGGCCAGTCCTGCGGGCCAGCTTAAGCAAAGGTCAAAAACCCCCCAAAAAACAGGCCAAAATGCTAGTTTTAGGCGTTTGCCTTGCTTCGTGGCCGACCTGGGATCAATCCCCAGAATCCCACATGGTCCCCTGAGCACCGCCAGGAGTAATTCCTGAGTGCAGAGCCAGGAGGAACCCCTGAGCATCACCAGGTGTGACCCAAAAGCAATAAACAAATCATCTTATTTTCTTATTCATCAGGGGCCGGGCCGGGCGGGGGCCAGATCTGTGGTTGCTTACTCCGTTGGGGTTTGGGGCCATGCAGTGTAGTATCGAGCCGGCCCGGCTTCTTGCTAGCCAGGGGTCTTACTCCCCATACTAACTTTCTGGCCCCCTAGAATTTCCGCAATCTTAATTTCTCCCTGGGATATTCCTCCGTGTTAGAACGCTTGCCTTGTATGTGTGAGACTCGGTTCAGTTCCCAGGACTTCAAAAGAAAAAACAAACCCCAAAACTAGTGATCATAATTTTGAACTAACTCAGGCTTCAGTTCTTTTTTGTTTTTGTTTTTTGCTTTTTGAGTCACACCCAGTGATGCTCAGGAGTTATTCCTGGCTCTTCGCTCAGGAATTACTCCTAGCAATGCTCGGGGACCATATATGGGATGCGGGGATCCAACCGGGTTGACCACGTGCAAGGCAAATGCCCTACCTGCTGTGCTATCGCCTCCTGCCCCCCAGGCTTTAGTTTTGTTTTTTTCTTCAAATTTTATTACACCACTTTTTTTTTTAATTTTTTATTATACCACCGTGAAACATACAATTACAAAGGTGTTCATAATTGGTTCTTGGTAATACAGTATACCAGCACCCATCCCTCCACCAGTGCCCCATTTCCACCACCAATGTACCCCCCACCCCCATGCTGCCCCTAATAGCAGGTACCCCAGTTTCCTCTCTTTCTCTCTCTGTCTCTCTCTGTCTCTGCATCTCTCTCCCTCTTATTTTATACATTGTGGCTAGCCCTGCAGATATTTAGAGTTTATCACTTAAGTCTCTTTGTGTATATTCAATGGTGAGTTTTAATCTGCCATTACCATTTCCCACATTTAGTAAAACACTGGTATCTATTTATGTAGTATTAATGAATGCAGTCATTCTATATCTGTCCTTTTCCTTCTGACTAATTTCACTCAGCATGATAGTCTCCATGTCCATCCATTTGCAGGTAAATTTCATAATTTCATCTTTTCTGACAGCCGCATAGTATTCCATAGTGTAGATGAACCACAGTTTCTTCAGCCAGTCCTCTGTTCTTGGGCATTTTGGTTGTTTCCAGATTCTGGCTATAGTGAATAGCGCAGAGATGAATAAAGAAGTACAGATAGTGTTTCTGCTATGTGTTTTTCGGTCTCTCGGGTATATTCCCAGGAGTGCTATTGCTGGATCAAATGGGAGCTCAATATCTAGTTTTCAGAGGAAGGCCCATATTGTTTTCCAAAAGGGCTGGACCAGTCGGCACTCCCACCAACAGTGGATCAGAGTCCCTTTTTCCCCACATCCACGCCAGCACCGGTTGTTCTTGCTGTTTTGGATGTGTGCCAGTCTCTGTTGTGTGAGATGGTACCTCATTGTTGTTTTGATTTGCATCTCCCTGATGATTAAAGATGAAGAACACTTTTTCATATGCCTTTTGGCCATTCGAATTTCTTCTTTTTTGGAAGCTTCTGTTCATTTCTTCTCCCCATTTTTTGATGGGGTTGGCTGTTTTTTTCTTGTGGAGTGCTACCAGTGCCTGATATATCCTGGATATTAACCCCTTGTCAGATGGGTATTGGGTGAATATCCTTTCCCACTCTGTGAATGGTCTTTGTATCTTTGTCACCGTTTCTTTTGAGGGGCAGAAGCTTTTAGTTTTATATAATCCCATTTGTTTATCTTTGCTTCCATTTGCTTGGTCAGTGGTGTGTCAGTCTTTAAAGATACTTTTCGTTTCGATGTCGTGAGGCGTTTCTCCTATGTTTTCTTCGATGTACCTTATAGATTCATGCCTTATATTGAGATCTAGAATCCATTTTGATCTGACTTTTGTGCATGGCGTTAGAAGGAGGTCTAAGTTCATTTTTTAAACGTAGCTGCCCAGTTTTCCCAGCACCATTTGTTGAAGAGGCTTTCTTTGCTCCACTTAATATTTTTTGCTCCTTTATCGAAGATTAAGTGGTTGTATATTTGAGAATGTGTTTCACGATACTCAGTTCTATTCCATAGGTCTACAGGTCTGTCTCTATACCAATACCACACTGTCTTAATTACAACTGCTCTGTAGTAGAGCTTGAGGTTGGGGAAAGTGATACCTCCCATCTTCTTTTTCCCAAGGATTGCTTTAGCTATTCGTGGAGTTTTATTATTCCATACAAATTTCAGGAGTGTTTGTTCAATTTCTTTGAAGAACATCATGGGTATCTTTATAGGGACTGCATTGAATCTGTATAAAGCTCTAGGGAGTATTACCATTTTGATAATGTTAATCCTTCCGATCCATGAGCAGGGAATATGTCTCCATTTCCTCAGGTCTTCTTTTATTTCCTGAAGTAATGTTTTGTAGTTTTCTTTGTAGAGATCCTTTACATTCTTTGTCAAACTGATTCCTAGGTATTTGATTTTCTGCGGCGCAATTGTGAATGGGATAGTTTCTTTAATGTCCCTTTCTTCTCTTTCACTGTTTGCATATAGGAAGGCCATTGTCTTTTGGGTATTGATTTTGTACCCTGCTACTCTGCTATAGGAATGTATTATTTCTAGGAGCCTCTTGGTAGAGAGTTTCGGGTTTTCCAGGTATAATATCATGTCATCTGCAAATAGTGATAACTTGGCTTCTTCCCTTCCTATCTGGATGCCCTTAATGTCTTTTTCTTCCCTGATTGCTATGGCAAGTACTTCCAGTACTATATTGAATAGAAGTGGTGAGAGTGGGCAGCCTTGTCTTGTCCCTGATCTTAAGGGGAAGGCTTTCAGTTTTTCCCCATTGAGAATGATGCTCACTGGGCTTGTAGTAGATGGCCTGGATTATCTTGAGGAAGGTTCCTTCAATCCCCATTTTACGGAGAGCTTTCATCATGAGACGGGTGTTGAATCTTGTCAAATGCCTTCTCTGCATCTATTGATATGAGCATATGGTTTTTATTTTTCTTTTTGTTGATATGATGTATTATGTTGATTGACTTGCAGATGTTGAACCATCCTTGCATTCCCGGGATGAATCCCACTTGGTCATGGATTACACCACTTTTAGACATACAACTGCAAGATGCTCATGTAGAGTTATGGTTCTACAGTGTTCCAATACCCATCCCTCTACCCTCCCATCACCAATGTCCCCACCTCCCTCCCCCTCCCACACCTCAACTACTTGGCGGGTTCTGTGTGTCTTTTCTCTCCTCTCTATCTCTCCCTCCCCCCAAACTTTCCTACACATCGTAGAATGCAGTACATTAAAGGACATAACTGTTTCCACTAATTTGATGGAACTTAGGGGCCTCATGGTCAGCATCTGGACAGCGAAGGTGGCGGCTAGTGTGGTGGGTGAGTCTCATCTGGCTGCTTCCGGGACCCACTTGAGGTGATGGGCCCCTCCCCCAAAACCCATCTGTCCTCCCAGGCTTTAGTTTTTGTTTTATTGTTTTCTTTGTTTTGTTTTCTTTTTTGGGTCATACCTGGCAATGCTCAGGGGTTACTCCTGGCTCTGCACTCAGGAATTACTCCTGTGAGTGCTTGGGGGACTATATGGGATTCCAGGGATTGAACCCAGGCCAGTTGCATGCAAGAAAACGCCCTCCCCACTGTGCTGTCTCTCTGGCCCCAGTATCGATAAAAGTTGAGGCAGGGCTGGGCTGGGGCGGGGACTGGCTCAGAGGGCAGAGTGCGTGTGGGCACTCCAGGGTGGCTGCTCCGTGCCAGGAGTGACCTCTCCAGGCGTGGTCGGGAGGAGCCCTGGAGACGTGGCATGCTTCCCCTCAGCCCCATTTCCTCACAAATTAACCAATGCCTTTGTGTGAAACGTGAACTGTAGCTTTTTTATTCTGGGGTTTTGGGCCCAGCCCTAGCCAAAGCTCATGCCCTGTTGCTGCCAAGAACGGAGCTGGGCCTCCCTCATGGCTGTGGGGATCTGGTTCAATTCCCACTGTGCCGCTGGTGCCCCGAGTGCCGCTGTGTGTCCCCCGACAGTCCCAGTGCCGGGGCCTGACCATGCTGACCCTTGGGCCGGCATTCTCAGTCACTGAGAATCCACGGAAGTGGCCTGCCCATCTGAACACCGCTTGGGGACCACCTCGCCCCAAAGGAAAACAGGATTTCATTTTATTCTGGGCTACACCCAGTGGCGCTCAGGGAGACTTTGGGACTGTGGTTCTGGGGGGCCAGACCCGACTCGGCCCCGCGCACAGCAACCGCCCTGCCTGCTAGACTGTCACCTGGCTCCACAAGACAATTCCTAAAAGATTATCCGTGTAGGGACCGAGAGTGCAGCGGCGCCTGTCTGGTGTGGCTGCCCGGTTCCCCCTCCCTACCGCCCTGAATGGTGCCCAGCACAGCACATTGCACCTCGGTGGCCCAAAAGAACACCCCCAAATTAAACCGTTTATCCCTGGATGCACGAATCCTGACCACAGCAGCTGAGGTTGCAGGGGGTGTGGGAGGGGGCCTTGCCAGGCACAGAGCAAGGAGCTGGGGGCAGCTCGGGCAGGAAGTGGGGTAGCGGGAGGTGGGCCCAGCGACTGAGCAGGGTGACGCCCGCACTTGGCCGCCTGCCGGCCGCCTGCCCAGCCCCTGTGCCCCTCTCGGGCCTGTGCCTTCTTTTATAGCAGTAGGGACGTCATTTCATTGTAATTTAGGGATTTTAAAATAGTACAGCAGGTGGGGCTCTTGCTTTGCATTTTGATCCCCGGAGGTTTGATCCCTGGCACCCCCTAAGGCCCCTTGAGCCCTGCCAAGAGTGATCTGAGGCAGCAGGAGTAAGCCCTGAGCACAGCCAGTGTGGCCCAGAACACAAACATAAATAAGGGTGCTGGAGAGAGTGCAGCCGGAAGGTGACTTGCCTCGCATGTGGCCCACCGGGGTTTGTTTATTTGGTTTTTTGGGTCACACCCGGCAGTATTCAGGGGTTACTCCTGGCTCTACACTCAGGAATCACTCCTGGCAGTGCTCAGGGGACCATATGGGATGCGGGGATCGAACCCAGGTCGACCGCATGCAAGGCAAATGCCCTACCGCTGTGCTATCATCACTTCAGCCCCCATGAGTTTAATCCTCAGCTTGCCATATGGTCCCTGAGCACTGCCAGGAGTAATTCCGAGTGCAGAGCCAAGAGTAAGCCTTCAGCATTGCCAGGTGTGACCCAAAAAACAAATGAAATAAAGTTGTGTTTGTCAGAGAGTTTCGTTGCTTCCCTGGCCCTGGGCTTCTCAAACTGAAGAGTCCATTTGCTGTTTCGAGTCAATAAAAATTTGTGCTTGGCAGTTCGGGGCTCTGTCCGCCTTTGAGGAGTGCGTGTTCTCTCTTGAGCACGTCACTCTCTGTTCTCCCTCCTGCCTCTCCCTACAGAGCCTCCAAATGAAATCTGTTTGCTTCAAAAATAAATAAAATAAAGGGTGTTTCCCTTGCATGCAGCCAACCCGAGTTCAATCCCTGACATCCCATCTGGTCCCTGAGCACCGCCAAGAGTAATTCCTGAGTGCAGAGACAGGAGTAATCCCTGAGCATCGCTGGGTATGACCCAAAAAAGAAAAAAATATTATGCTTTAGGGGCCGGAGGCGATAGCCCAGCGGGTTCCCCGGAATCCCATATGGTCCCCTGAGCAACGCCAGGAGTAATTCCTGAGTGCAGAGCCAGGAGTAACCCCTGAGCATCGCGGGTGTGACCCAAAAACAATGTGTATATATGTATGTGTGTGTGTGTGTGTGTGTGTGTGTGTTATGTGTGTGTGTGTGTGTATATATATATATGCTTTATTTAATGGTGTTTCTTAAGTGTAGGAATTATGTTTTATATGTCATTACATTTTTTGTGACGCATATTTCCTGTTATATAAACACTTGTGTTTTGGAGTTCTTTTTCCTCTTATATTTTCCTTCTTTTCTAAGAGTTTCCCCCTCAAATTTGTATACTGGGACGAGCAATAGTGTAGTGAGGGAGGGGGGCATTTGCCTAGTTCTGTCCCCAGCATTCCATATGGCCCCCTGAGCACTGCCAGGAGTAATTCCTGAGTGAGTGCAGAGCCAGGAGTAACCCGAGCGTTACTGGGTATGGCTCAAAATCTAATAACAACAACAACAAAACAACAATAATAACAATATTAACAACAACAACAATAATAAATGCCTGGGGAGGGAACAGCAGGTAAAGTGCTTGTCTTGTGTGCGGCCAACCCAGCTTCTATCCCAGGCATCGCTATATGGTCCCCAGAGAGCTGCCAGGAGAGATTCCTAAGCGTCGAGCTTGGGTAAGCCCTGGCGTCACTGGGTGTGTCCCCCAAAGCAAAGTAACCCCGAATTCCAGTACAAAGGAAAGATACGGTAACATGTGATGGTTGATTTCATTTGGGGGCCTTGCCTTCCCCTTAAGGGGTTGCTGCACTGAAGAAGCCGGACTGAAAGCAGCTGCTGGTGGGTTTACTTAAAGTGAAATTCTCTGGCGGTGCCAGTGGTTGCGTGCTGACGTTTCCTTCCTAAGTCCTGTATCATGTTTATGAAGCTTCCACCAGCCTCAGGTGTGGGGTGAAGCCAGAAAAACAGCTCAGGGCAGGTGATTCTGCCTTCTAGGGCGTCTGCGTGAAGCAGATAACGGCAGACACGGCCACATGCTTCTATCTCCCCAAGGCAGGAACACCCCAGGCCTGGAGG
>JAJIBD010035258.1:0-10425 GCA_021461705.1 Cryptotis parvus
AAGCCTGGCAAAAGCTGCCGTGTCGTAACTGATATGCCAAATACCAGTAACAAGTATGTTCAGGTCATTCCTATGACCTAATATAATGGTTTGAGGCTCTTTATGTTCCTGGAGTGTGCAGATGCCCTTGGGCCTCTACTAGCATGAGACAGGACATATGCAGATGTTACTGGAGTCGCTGGAGCAAATTGATTGATGAACGGGGAGAGATAGTGATAGTGATTGCATGATAGATGAAAATAATATGAAGTTAAATGGCAGCAATCAACAGTAAAATTTCATTGGGTCACAGCCATGCCCCTTCATTGACCCATTGTCTGTGGCTGCTTTTCACTCTATAAAAGGCAATTCAATACTGCAACAAAGCCTGAATGGTTCTTAAAGCTGAAAGTAGGGCCGGGCGATCATGTGTTGGGGCATTTGCCTTACGCTTGTGCCGCTACCATGCTGGCCCGAGGTTCCATCCCTGGCATCCCATATGGTCCCCCAAGCACCACCAGGAGTAATTCCTGGAGTGCAGAGCCAGGAGAAACCCCTGAGCATTGCCAGGGTTATGAACCCCCCCAAAAAAGCTGAAAATATTTGCTTTCTGGACCTTTACTAGAAAAGATTTGCAAATGCTTCTTTAGCACGTCATTCTTACTCTTCAATATAAGTAGACACCCCACCACCACCTTGAGTTGTACAACATGGGGTGGGGGCAAAACCTGACCTTAGGAGCATTTATTTATTTATTGTTTTTGTTTTGTTATGGTGCCAATCAAACTCAAGGCCTCATAATGTATAAAGCAGGTGCTCTACCACTGACTCACACGGCCTCCAGGATCTTTTGAGAGTGTGGGCACATAGTTGTTTTAATTGAAGAAAGCTAGGCAGAATGAGAACACATTTATAAATTAAAGAAGATTAAAGTCATATGACAGCAATACATGCCTTCTCTGATCCTGGATTGGATCCTGAGCTAGAAAAAATTTCTTCTTTGGGATTTGAAGGACATCACTGAGACAATTGGCAAAAGCTGTAAGTGGAATATTAGCAATTAATCAATGTTAAAGTTCTGATTTGATCATTGTTTTTCTGGTTATGTAAGAAAAGATGCTTTTAGGCACAGAAAAATTGATATAGTAAATATATAAATGTTAATATTTGGAAATTTGAAGTAAAGGATTTATAGGAATTTCGTGTTTTTTGGTGAGTTTGAAATTATTTCAGAACAAAAGAGTTTTTTAAAAAAGGAGCCCTTCTCTCTTCTCCCAAGGTCCCGCCTTACATTGTGATATATCCAATCTTGACCAATTGATTTTTAATTGTTAGTATAGTGGAAGGAGGGGCTTCTCAAAAAACTAGTGTTTTTCTGTTAGAAAGGAAGCGATTTGACTGCAGTATTTTGCTTTTTTGCCTTCTCCTCCTTCTTCCTGCTTAGAGTAAGGACTATCTGGACACACTGTCTTCACCCATAAGGACAAATGTTACTGGAAGGAGCAAGGATCTTTTATTTTGGGGCCAGGGCATTCTTCTGGCTCTGCACTGAGGAATCACTCATGGCAGGTTTGGGGGACCATATCAAGTTCCAGGAATGGAACCTGGATCAGCTGCATGTAAGCAACAGCCTTACCCACTGTTTTATCTCTGGCACCAGGAGCATGAATTTTGATAGCTTCTATTATGCCCGGTCTGGACAAGAAGATGACCAATACTCTGGAAGCAAGGCTGACCATGCTTGCAGCTAAATGCAATTCAACTAAAATAGAATGTAGACTACCAGCATTATTTGGAGTTGTGTGGCTTGAGTTCTCAGACTTCTTCATGGGCACCTACTTCCAAATGCTCCTTAAAAGGTGATGTTCCCTAAGCTTGAGCCCTCACCTTTCTCTCTCCATGGAAGCCTCCCTTAGATACATGATCCACTCCCCACTCAACACTGAAACTGACTTTCAAATTACTCTATGCAACATAGAATTTTCACCTGAATAGCAGACCACATAGACATCTACTTACTGAAAGCTTGTGCCTGTGTTTCAGTCACTTTTGACATTACAAAGTGGAACTGTTCTTACACACACACACACACACACATACACACACACACACTTTCCTCCCCTCTGACTCTCTCCCTACTTTTGTCTCTCTCCACCTCCTCCCAGCCATACATCCAACTATTTTTCCAAGTCTGAAACTTAAAAGTCATCCTCTCCCTCTTCCTACTTTCTCACCCCCTACATGAAATTAGTCATCCTGTTCTTGATGACTGTATTTCCTAAATAGTTTCTGAACCCATTTCCTCCTCTTCAATTCTCATTCACCCAAATAGATGCCTCATTATTTCTCATTGGTGTTTTTTCATTAACCTTCTACATAAACTCCTGCTTTATCCTTTGTGCCCCCTAATACACCGCTATCCATTATTTTCCTGAAAAGTTCTTTGTCACTTCCGACTCCTTCTGGGAATAGCATGTTTTCCCACCCAAACTCTGAGAGGTAAGACAGTGCTCACAGAATGACCTTCTCTCAGCTGCCTTCAGAATCTTGTCCCCAGGAGAGAGACTGGTGACTGCATGCCGCTGGATGTTATATACTTGGGAAGCAGTTTTTCTGGCTTCCAGAAGCAATGACCTACCCCTTGTTCTGATGCACTTACAGCAAATTGAAGCTCACTTTATTCCCTTGTCAGATGACCGTCAGTATTCTTTCATTAGCCAAAGTGGATTTTTCAAATGTGGACGGAATAGAGACAATAGGGTCAGTCTGTATAAGTGTGAGGGCTGAGCAGCCCTAACTCCAATGATTCCCACAAATGCTACTTCACCCTGTCTATAGCGACCCAGAGAGGAGAGTTCAGTTACATTTGTCACCTAGCCTGGCTCACATGGGGCCAGGCTGTTCCTGTGTTGCTCAGCAAGTCTGTACTCATGAGTAAACTTGAGTTGACTGTTCTGTGGTGTTAAGCAAGTCCTGTACGCTCATGAGTTTGATCCATTTTCTGAAGCTGCTGGGGCTCAATAAGGTGGGATTGACTGAAAATTAACGGGGGATCAAATGTCTTTCATGAATAGAGTTTTTGGGGTCTCTGGGGATAGATGCCAAGCAGTGAAGTGGTTGGATCCCACAGAGGCTCAATTCATAGTCTAAAATGTTCATACTGTTTTCCAAAAGGCCGACATTCCCACCAGCAGTAGACCGGGACTTAATTTTCCTCCACATCCATGCCACATTAGTTGTTTTGTTCATTTTGAAATGTGCCAATCTCATTGGCGATTTGTCATTGTTGTTTTGATTTGTATTGCCTTGATGATAAGGTGCAGAGAATTTTTATGTATATCCAGGTCATCTGTATGTCCTCTTTGTTTCTGTTCATCATTTTTTCCACATTTTTTGATGGGGTTGATTTTTTTTCTTGTTAAATTTTATGGATGGTTTATGTATATCTTGTATTAACCCTTTGCCAGTATGAGTGGTGAACAAAAAATACTATTCAGAAAGACATTCGTGTTTGTGTATTCTTTGCAGCGCTATTCACAGTAGCTAAAATCTGGAAACAATCTAAGTACCCAGGAACAGTGACTGAATAAAGAGATGCACGGTATATATACACAATAGAAGGCTACTTGTCTCTAATAAAATACAAAATCATACAACTTTCCACCATGTGGATGGAACTGGAGTATATCATGTTGAGTGAAGTCAGCCAGAAGGAGAAGAGACAGATACAGAATGATCTCTCTCATGTGGGTGTATAAAAAGCATAGTAAGAGGCCGGAGGCGATAGTCCAGCTGGTTAGGGAGCCTGCCCTGCACGCGGCTGGCTTATGCCGGCCAGGTTCAATCCCCCGGCATCCCATAATGGTCCCCCGAGCACGCGCCAGGAGTAATTCCTGAGCGCAGAGCCAGGAGTAACTCCTGAGCGTCGCTGGAGTGTGACCCAAAAAGCAAAATAAATAAAAAATAAATAAATAAAAAAATAAAAGCATAGTAAAGGGGAACATCAGATAGCTTAAAAGGAATATACTCTGATAACTCATCTACAGAAGTGAGCTTACCAAGAGGGAAATGGAGGTGAGGGAGTGGGCTGGAGGGTGGAAGGGGTGGGCACTGAGACAAATAGTGACAGAGAAATAGACAGTATGGTGGGGAATGTAGTGTTGGAATATTGTATGCCTGAAACCCTAGACAGAATTGCAAATCATACTGACTAAAATAAAATGACAAATAATAGAAAATTAGCAGGAAACAGGAAGTAAAATTGCCCAGCTTTAAAGTAACCAGCTATCCGTATTTATTTGTTTGTTTGGGGCCCCCACAACCACCAGAGCTCAGGGATTACACCTGGCTTTTGCACTCAGAAATCATGCTGGTGGGCTCAGGGGACCATTTAGGATGCTGGGATTGAACCCATATTGGCTGTGTGCAAGGGAAACACCCCTACTTTACTATCTCTTCGGTCTCACTATCATCTATTTATTTTCTTTAATAATCTTTAATAGTCTTTTCAAAATCTTCCCTTGTTCTGTTTCTAGCAATATACTTGTTTTCCCCCAAAACTCCAATCAAATGGACCCATTTCAGCTTCTCCCATGACATTGCTCCCAGGGCCTCACTTGATAATTTTCACATTATAGTACTATGGATTTGTCAATCCATTTTTTCTGCATGTGTTCCCAGCATCGAGTGTGAATCATATTTTTTCACGTATTTGTCCATTAACATATACCCTGACATGGAAGAATAATTAGTAAAATTAAATAAACTAATTAAATGAAAATGGTGCTTTTTCCAGGGTGAAGCATTGTGGAAAGAGCTAAGACCAGTCACTTTCACGTCACTTTCTATTTTTCCTTTTTATTTGGTTGTTGTTTGGGTTCAATATCTGGCTGTGCTCAGGGCTTACTCCTGGCTCCATGCACTGAGATCACTCCTAGCAGGGATCTGAGGACCATGTAAGCACTATCCCCAATTCTATCTCTCTCTGCTCTCCTTTTTCCCTTTAGCTCTTCCACTCAACTAGATTTGCTCAATTTCTCAATAGTTCACTTTTCTTATGAGTGAAGTAGAGATAACACCACTTTGCCTGGAAGAATTATTTTGACAATGAAAAATATTGATCACCTATTTATTCACATACATTGACACCTCATCCTTTCAAATAAATAGATATAATGGAAAGTCTTTTTTTAACTTTTTTTTTTTGCTTTTGGGTCCAGGTCCAGCCGATGCTCAAGGGTAAGTCCTGGCTCTGCACTCAGGAACTACTCCTAGTAGTGCTTGGGGACCATATGGGATGCGCGGGGATAGAACTCAGGTTGGCTACGTGCAAGGGCAAACACCCTACCCGCTGGACTATCACTCCTAGGGCCCATGGAAAGTCTTTCATGAACCAAATGCTGAGCAAAGGGCCAAAAAGTAGAAGGGGGTATTGTCCTCATAAAGCGCCTCGAATCTAGCCAGAACAACAGATATTAAATAAGTGTCTATAATAAAATATACCAGATGTTATAATAGAGAAGGACAAGGTGCCATGAAAGAACAGAACAAGGGGCCTAATCTGATCAAGAGGTCAGAAAAGACCTCCCCAAGCAGGGTAAAACAATTTGAAGTACTGCATACAAGGAAGGTGGGGTAGTATTACTGGAGATGAGACTGCATTAAGAGCATAGGAGACAAATATCATAGTAGACAATACGGGTAAGGCTTCCTGGAAAGGGCCGGAATGTTAACTGGGTGGAAAGTCGTACCAACTTCCTTTGAAGGCTGCTGACCTGTCTCCTGTCAAGAGAATATGACCTTTGAGTAGTGTTTCCTGATCAGGACTGGATGTGTCTGCATCTATCCAGCGCTCCAAAACAAGTTCTTGGATGTCTGGGAAAGCAAAACCCTCCGTAAATGATCATAAAAACAGAGCCAGAAAGTTAATATAGCTGGGAAGGTCCCTCATATAGCTGACCTGGGTTCAATCTCAGCACTGCATGTGGTTACCTTATCACCACAAGAAGTAATCCCTGAGCAGACCAGGGAGTAAGCCCTCCGAGCATCACCGAATATGACCTTCAAAAAATAAAACCCAGGGCCAGAGCGGTAGCACGGCTTAGGTAGGGTGTTTGACTTGCAGGTGGCGCAGCCGGGTTCAATCCTGACGATCCCAGATGGTCCCAGTAGTAATTCCTGAGGGAGAGAGCCAGGAACGGCAATTTCGGGGAAGAGAGCCCGGGTGACCCCTGAGAGTCACTAGGTGGCAGATCAAAATACAAATAGATAAACCAATTAAAACCCCAAAATGTATAAATCAGAGAAAAAAAACTTGGGGGTCAGGCATATTTGTGCCGAAAAGGCACTTCATTCTGGACTCCGCCTGCAATATAGTCTGGTGTATGACTGTGTTCCATCTCTATAACTCCCAAGTGGGTCCAGCCACTTGGAGCAACTATTAAGATTTCCAAAGCTGGAAGCAGGAGTCTTTCTTGGCTGTACCCTATAATAAATTGTGCTCTCTCCACACATATTCCAGCTCTAAAATTCCTTTGTTTTCTGGGGGTGAGAGGGATGAAGGCGGGGAGCATTTCTGGCCGGGAACAATTCTTGCTTACCAATGTTTCGGGGCTTAAATACGGTTTTTGTACTCAAGAATCATTCCCAAGCGGTCCCACTTGGGAGATCATATGGGTTCAAGGACAAACCTGAAACACTGCAAGAAGAAAAGCACTTTTTCCCCACGCGCTGTGTCGCCACGGCTTTCCCCCCTAATTTTTTTTTTTATTACTGTTCTGGAGAGCTTTTTATTAGTAAAGAAGACCCACGGTTTGTAAGGAAGGAGGGCAAGATGAAGACCCTGTGGAGGCACTTTGCACTCATTAGAGCGGGATAAAGGGAAATACGGTGATGTTTGTTCAGCCCTGAATTTCCCGGCAGGACGCTTCACTTGGATGTTAGCCAAACAGGAGCCACCCCCAAGACTTGTTGAAACTTTCATCTGGGAGGGTTTGAAATGAAGCTACCTCTCCACTTTGCTCTTCTACAGAGTAACTCCCTCACTCCACACAGAGCACCACACAGTCCCTGAGTGGTTTCTTCACTATGAAACATCCCCCATCTCTACTCCTCATCTCTTTCCCGACTGCACCGCTTCACGGCCTCTGGCAGCAGGAGCTGTCAGCATCTCCTTTTGGCAATGCAGCTAAGAAGCCTGTTTCCATCGACCTGCTGCCCCTGCTGTGTGGGACTGATGGAAAGCCTCGGGTGTTCGTTGACCAGCTCCTGGTATTGTGGACATAAAAGCCTGGCTTCCTCACTACAGCTGAAACTTGAGTATAGTCTGGAGTAAAATGGGGAGATTTCTTTCATACATAGCTGACCCGGGTTCAAATTACCCAGCACTGTGAATTGTGGTTTTTACTTATCTCTTCACTTTGAAGGTAATCCCTGAACCGGAACCGGAAGGTAAATGTTTTAACTTTGTGCCGAGATGCTGACCCTGCAAAGAGCTATGAAGCTAACTGGGAGCAATAATAGCTAATGAAGGTGGGGCGTTACCTTGCGGCGCAGCCTGGAGCTATTCTGGCCGGATTTACGATCCAAGGCATCCCATATGGTCCCCAGAGCACCGCCAGGGGCTAATTCCTAAGTACCTCGGAAGAGTCAGATGAGCACGAAGCGCATTACGGGGCTCATGTTTTAAAGCCCCCAAGTAAAAAATAAAAACCTGGGGCTGGAGCAATAACATGCAGGATGCGGGTTTGCTGGTTTCATGTGGATATAGTCTGGGGTGAGCCTGGGAGAGCCGGTGGCGACAATCATTCTGGAGTTGTCACTGTTATTGTTTATCCAGTGCCAGCATGCGCCGCTTTGGGGAGTCAAACACTATTACAGCTTGCCCTTTCCATTCCTATACCCAATATTTATTCAAGGGGGTTATTTACTTGTTTTGGGGATGATACCACACTTTGGTACTCTTGGCTGAGTGTGAGGATCATGCGGTGTTGAGGAGGAGACCCCAGCCATCTGTGTGTTGCAGACCCTTTTGGCATGCTCCAGTCTGATGGAGGGCTTTATCTCTAAAGTCCCTTATCTGGCATAAGGCCAAGGCCGATAGCACAGAATTATGGGGTATTTACCTTGCACTTACTTTACTGCAAAAAAGGTTTAATCTGGCATCCCATATGGTCCCCAAGGCAGCACTAGGGGTAATTCTTGAGGTGCAAGGCCAGGGTAACTCCTGAGCACTGCTTTGGGTGTGACTTTTACAAAAACCCAAATAAATCACTTGATCACTTACGACATACCATAATTGTAGAAATGATTGCCGAAGCTGGGGGGCACCAGTAATATTTCCATTTGACCCTATCTGCATGCCGGGTGCTTGGCCGAAGTGGCATCCTGGCGGTTTGCTTCAGGAATACAAAGGAGCCTCAACCGTTTTCTTTCAGGGTCGCCCTGGCCAGAAGAAGTCTGTGGTCATCTTGTAGGTGAAGGAGAAAAAAACCACACCCTTGATCTTTTGACATCCCTTGGGATTCAGTCGGTAATAATGGCTCTAGTCCAGCAATTGTCTCCTAATTGCATTACATTCTTTCTATCATATCCTGATTTTGATGCATTGGCGAAAACGAGACAGCATTTGTCTGATTCTTGATCGATGGAGTGAGGAGATCAAGATTCTTCTTTCACTTGAGTGAGGCGTGATATTCCAAGCATGGCTCTTTGGAGTTACTCTTTGGGAGACCTGAAGATAGCATTCTCTCATCCTGCTTTTCGTGGGGCCCAGGTCTCTGAAAGTGTATGTTGAATGCACGGGAGAATGGGTGAGTCAGAGGAGATATTGCCCCGGAGCTTCGAGGAGGGTTCTTTATTTCACTGGCTATTTCTTCATTTTTTGAGGCAGGTCCATGCCGCTCTCTTCACCTCTACTGATTAGCTCGGGGTTTAGGTCATTCATCATGTTGACTTCTCGACCCTGGGTACACATAACTGTTGCATTCAGAGATATTTTGCTCCATTGAGAATGAATGGGGCCTCAGGACTAGTTCAATTTGGCTGAACACTGTGTTTTACCTACATTTGATTCAGCTGTAAGACCTATCTTTCCACATTCTCGGCTCGAAGTCAGCCACAACAAGAGAAGAACACCTGTTGCCGCTTGTGTGTTTTGTGTCAGAGGTATTGGGGAACAATATCAATCCGCTGTAGGTGGTGTAGTTACCAACCAATCTATCTTCACTCCCATTCCTTCCCACTTCAATTGTTGCACTTGATATTCTCAACGAATTGGCTGAGGGGTTTTGGTGAGGCCGGTATCACCGTACTTTGAACCCCTCTTTTTGACATTGATGATCACTTCTTTGTAGAATGGTGAGATCCTGGTGGTGAATTCTATTTTTGACTCACAAGGATCTTGATGTGGTGAGTTTCCAGACACACCCTGGCGTGTTGGCTAGGAGGAGGGCTTCAATGACCTTCCGGTCTTCACAGAGTCAGAGGGCTTACTGAAATCATTGACGCATTGAGATGGGAATTAAAAATGGCGGGGCTCCCACCCGCTTCAAAACTCAGGGCTTGGTTACTAGTACTTGTATGAGGTGATTCTTGCTGAATCCTTGCGGAAGCCAGCTTGCTCACATGGATTTGCCCCTTCACATCTAATGTTCTGCCAATCCTGTTCAGGATGATTCAAGGTGAACAGCTTGGCAGATGATGAACGTAACAGGCAGATGGAAATGATGGTTGCCAGTGTCGTGAATATGCACTCCCGCTAACTTGAACAAATCAGATCATCGCGCCTGGTCCCCCGGTGGGGAGGTACCTTGGCCCCCGGACAGGTAGTGTGTGAAGAGCCGAGCCAGTGCGCGTTATTCTGTGGTGGAAATTCACCGGCGGCAAGATTCTTCAGGTGTTCAGGTCTGACTTTGTCTGGGCCTGGTGCTGTTCCCCTTCTTTACTGACGAGATGGCATGGCCGGTTTCAGAGGAGAGGAGAACACTGTTTCAGGAACGTTGTATCAATAATTTTAATGCCAGGCAGGTGGATGTATTCTATCAAAAGAGATCTGAGTAGAAGGGAGTCTATTACCGGATAATCTTCTCTATTGCCTTTCTTTCAGGACGTTGGAGGGCAATCATCTTGGCGGTCTCTTATAAGTTAGCGAGAAAGAAGCAAAGGCGGGAGCGTTGTGAATGCTTTTCCGGCTTCTGCTGCATCTTACAATATTTCTGCTCTTCTATCTCTTTAGAGGAGTCTTCCTTTTTCTCAAACGCACCTCACCTGCACTGCTTTAAGGCTTGGATGTTGGCATTTGGCTAAGCCCTGAGACCAAGCGCCCTTACCGCGTTGGTGAATGAGCTCGAGAGTCCATGTTCTATATACTTATTTTGGTGTTTTGTTTTTAATTTGAGAATTACACCACTTTAGTTTTCAGAAATTACTTCTGGCTCTGCGCTCAGG
>JAJIBD010035259.1:0-12612 GCA_021461705.1 Cryptotis parvus
CGGTCTGGACAAGAAGATGACCAATACTCTGAAGCAAGGCTGACCATGCTTGCAGCTAAATGCAATTCAACTAAAATAGAATGTAGACTACCAGCATTATTTGGAGTTTGTGTGGCTTGAGTTCTCAGACTTCTTCATGGGCACCTACTTCCAAATGCTCCTTAAAAGGTGATGTTCCTAAGCTTGAGCCCTCACCTCTCTCTCCATGAAGCCTCCTTAGATACATGATCCACTCCCACTCAACACTGAAACTGACTTTCAAATTACTCTATGCAACATAGAATTTTCACCTGAATAGCAGACCACATAGACATCTACTTACTGAAAGCTTGTGCCTGTGTTTCAGTCACTTTGACATTACAAAGTGGAACTGTTCTTCCCACACACACACACACACACACACACACACACACTTTCCTCCCACTCTGACTCTCTCCCTACTTTGTCTCTCCACCTCCCTCCCAGCCATCATCCAACTATTTTTCCAAGTCTGAAACTTAAAAGTCATCCTCTCCTCTTCCTACTTTCTCACCCCCTACATGAAATTAGTCATCCTGTTCTTGATGACTGTATTTCCCTAAATAGTTTCTGAACCCATTTCCCTCCTCTTCATTCTCATTACCCAAATAGATGCCTCATTATTTCTCATTGGTGTTTTTCATTAACCTTCTACATAAACTCCTGCTTTATCCTTTGTGCCCCTAATACACACTGCTATCCATTATTTTTCCTGAAAAGTTCTTGTCACTTCAGCTCCTTCTGGGAATAGCATGTTTTCCCCACCCAAACTTCTGAGAGTAAGACAGTGCTCACAGAATGACCTTCTCTCAGCTGCCTTTCAGAATCATGTCCCCAGGAGAGAACTGGTGACGGCCATCGCTGGATGTTATATACTTGGAAGCAATTATTTCCCAGGCTTCAAGAAGCAATGACCTACCCTTGTTCTGATGCACTTACAGCAAATTGAAGCTCACTTTATTCCTTGTCAGATGACCGTCAGTATTCTTTCATTAGCCAAAGTGGATTTTAAATGTGGACGGAATAGAGACAATAGGGTCAGTCTGTATAAGTGTGAGGGCTGAGCAGCCCCCAACTCCAATGATTCCCACAAATGCTATTCACCCTGTCTATAGCGACCCAGAGAGGAGAGTTCAGTTACATTTGTCACATAGCCTGGCTTACATGGGGCCAGGCTGTTCTGTGTTGCTCAGCAAGTCTGTACTCATGAGTAGACTTGAGTTGACTGTTCTGTGGTGTTAAGCAAGTCTGTACTCATGAGTTTGATCCATTTTCTGAAGCTGCTGGGGCTCAATAAGGTGGAATGACTGAAAATTAGCAGGGCTCAAATGTCTTTCATGAATAGAGTTTTGGGGTCTCTGGGGATAGATGCCAAGCAGTGAAGTGGTTGGATCATACAGAGGCTCAATTCATAGTCTAAAATGTTCATACTGTTTTCCAAAAGGCCGACATTCTCACCAGCAGTAGACGAGACTTAATTTTCTTCCACATCCATGCCACATTAGTTGTTTTTGTTCATTTTGAAATGTGCCAATCTCATTGGCGATTTGTCATTGTTGTTTTGATTTGTATTGCCTTGATGATAAGGTGCAGAGAATTTTTTATGTATATCCAGGTCATCTGTATGTCCTCTTTGTTTCTGTTCATCATTTTTTCCACATTTTTTGATGGGGTTGATTTTTTTCTTGTTAAATTTTATAGATGGTTTATGTATATCTTGTATTAACCCTTTGCCAGATGAGTGGTGAACAAAAATACTATTCAGAAAGACATTCGTGTTTGTGTATTCTTTGCAGCGCTATTCACAGTAGCTAAAAATCTGGAAACAATCTAAGTACCCAGGAACAGTGACTGAATAAAGAGATACGGTATATATACACAATAGAAGGCTACTTGTCTCTAATAAAATACAAAATCATACAACTTTCCACCATGTGGATGGAACTGGAGTATATCATGTTGAGTGAAGTCAGCCAGAAGGAGAAGAGACAGATACAGAATGATCTCTCTCATGTGGTGCAAAAAGCATAGTAAGGGGCCGGAGCGATAGTCCAGCGGTTAGGGAGCCTGCCTTGCACGCGGCTGGCTTATGCCGGCCCGGGTTCGATCCCGGCATCCCATATGGTCCCCCGAGCACCGCCACGAGTAATTCCTGAGCGCAGAGCCAGGAGTAACTCCTGAGCGTCGCTGGGTGTGACCCAAAAAAGCAAAATAAATAAATAAATAAATAAATAAATAAATAAATAAATAAATAAATAAATAAATAAATAAATAAATAAAAGCATAGTAAGGGAACATCAGATAGCTAAAAGGAATATACTCTGATAACTCATCTACAGAAGTGAGCTTACCAAGGCAAGGAAATGGAGGTGAGGGAGTGGGCTGGAGGTGGAAGGGGGTGGGCACTGAGACAAATAGTGACAGAGAAATGGACAGTATGGTGGGGAATGTAGTGTTGGAATATTGTATGCCTGAAACCCTAGACAGAATTGCAAATCATACTGACTAAAATAAAATGACAAATAATAGAAAATTATCAGGAAACAGGAAGTAAAATTGCCCAGCTTTAAAGTAACCAGCTATCCGTATTTATTTGTTTGTTTGGGGCCCACAACCACCAGTGCTCAGGGATTACACCTGGCTTTGCACTCAGAAATCATGCTGGTGGGCTCAGGGGACCATTTAGGATGCTGGGGATTGAACCCATATTGGCTGTGTGCAAGGGAAATACCCTACCCCCTATACTATCTCTTCGGTCTCACTATCATCTATTTATTTTCTTTAATAATCTTTAATAGTTTTTTCTTAAATCTTCCTTGCGCTGTTTCTAGCAATATACTTGTTTTCCCCCCAAAACTCCAATCAAATGGACCCATTTCAGCTTCTCTCACCCAGACATTGCTCCCAGGGGCCTCACTTGGTATTTTTCACACTGCAGTGCAATTATGGATTTGTCAATCCATTTTTCTGCATTGTGTTCCCAGCATCGAGTGTGAATCATATTTTTCATGTATTTGTCCATTAACATATACCCCCTGACATGGAAGAATAATTAGTAAAATTAAATAAACTAATTAAATGAAAATGGTGCTTTTTCCAGGTGAAGCATTGTGGAAAGAGCTAAGACCAGTCACTTTCACGTCACTTCCTATTTTTTCTTTTATTTGGTTGTTGTTTGGGTTCAATATCTGGCTGTGCTCAGGGCTTACTCCTGGCTCTATGCACTGAGATCACTCCTAGCAGGGATCTGAGGATCATAGCAAGCACTATCCCCTATTCTATCTATCTCTCTGGCCTCCTTTTCCCTTTAGCTCTTCCACTAACTAGATTTGCTCACTTTCTCAATAGTTCACTTTTCTTATGAGTGAAGTAGAGATAACACCACTTTGCCTGGAAGAATTATTTTGACAATGAAAAAATATTGATCACCTATTTATTCACATGCATTGACACCTATCTTTTCAAATATATAGATATAATGGAAAGTCTTTTATTTTTTTAACATTTTCTTTTTTTTTTTTTCTTTTTTGGGTCCAGGTCCACCAGTGATGCTCAAGGGTAAATCCTGGCTCTGAACTCAGGAACTACTCCTAGTAGTGCTTGGGGACCATATGGGATGCGGGGATAGAACTCCAGGTCGGCTACGTGCAAGGCAAACACCCTACCCGCTGGACTATCACTCCGGCCCATGGAAAGTCTTTTCATGAACCAAATGCTGAGCAAGGGGCCAAAAGTAGAAGGGGGGTATTGTCCTCATAAAGCGTTCAATCTAGCCAGAACAACAGATAATTAAATAAGTGTCTATAATAAAATATACCAGATGTTATAATAGAGAAGGACAAGGCGCCATGAAAGAACAGAACAAGGGGCCTAATCTGATCAAGAGGTCAGAAAAGACCTCCCCAAGCAGGGTAAAACAATTGTGAAGTACTGCATACAAGGAAGGTGGGGTAGTATTACTGGAGATGAGACTGCATTAAGAGCATAGGAGACAAATATCATAGTAGACAATACTGGGTAAGGCTTCCTGGAAAGGGTGGAATGTTGTACTGGGTGGAAAGTCATACCAACTTCCTTTGAAAGGCTGCTGACCTGTCTCCGTCAAGAGGATATGACCTTTGAGTAGTGTTTCCTGATCAGGACTGGATGTGTCTGCATCTATCCATGCTCCAACAGTTCTTGGATGTCTGGGAAAGCAAAACCCTCCCGTAAATGATCATAAAAGAGGGCCAGAGAGTTAATATAGCTGGGAAGGTCCTTTCATATAGCTGACCTGGGTTCAATCTCCAGCACTGCATGTGGTTACCTTATCACCACAAGAAGTAATCCCTGAGCAGAACCAGGAGTAAGCCCCGAGCATCACCGAATATGACCCTTCAAAAATAAAACCCAGGGCCAGAGCAATAGCACAGCAGGTAGGGTGTTTGACTTGCAGGTGGCCAACCGGGTTCAATCCCTGACATCCCATATGGTCCCCGAGTAATTCCTGAGGAAGAGCCAGGAGTAATTCCTGAGGAAGAGCCAGGAGTGACCCCTGAGCGTCACTAGGTGTGATCCAAAATGCAAATAAATAAATAAATTAAAAACCCCAAAAAGTATAAATCAGAGAAAAAAAACTTGAGGGGTCAGGCATATTTGTGGAAAAGGCACCATTGTTGACTTCTGCCTTAAATGCGCCTGGTGTATGACTGTGCACCACCTCCTATAACTCCCAAGTGGGTCCAGCCACTTGGAGCAACTGTTAAGATTTCCAAAACGGAAACGGAGTCTTTCTTGTCTGTACCCTATATGGCAGTGCAGTCTCTCTCCACACATATTCCAGCTCTAAAATTCCTTTGTTTCTGGGGTGAGGGATGAGAGCGGGGAGCATTTCAGCGAGGAAGCATTAAACCTTGCAATGTTCAGGGCTTAATCCTGGTTTTGTACTCAAGAATCATTCCCAGCGGTCCTTGGGAGATCATATGGGATTCCAAGGACAAACCTGGAAGCCTGCAAGAAAAGCACCCTCCCCACTGTAATGTCACTCTAGCCCCCTCTAATTTTTTTTTTTATTCCTATTCTAGGCACATTAACTTAAAGAAGACCCACAGTTTGTAAAGGAAGGAGGGCTTGATGAACCCTGTGGAAGGCACTTTGCACTCATTGACAGGATAAGGAAATGCAGGTAAGTACTCCAGCCTAATTCCCAGCAGGACGCTTCCGCAGGTTAATAAAGCAGACCAACTAAGACTTGTTGTTTTCATCTGGGAGGGGTTTTAGATAAACCCCTCTCCTTTTCTTCTTCCGTGCCTCCCCTCCTCCACATTTCCCACACAGTCCCTGAGTGGTTTCTTCACTGTAAACATCCCATCTCTACCCCCTCATCTCTTTCCTGACTCACCCTTCACAGCCTCTGGCAGCAAGGCACAAATATCCTCTTGTCTATCAAAGCCTGTTCCAGCCAGCCTGCTGCCCCTGCTGGGGGACTAAGTGAGCCTCCGGGGCCCGTTTGACCAGCTCCTGAGTGTGTGGACATAAAAGCCAGCCCCTCACTGTGGCTTTCAGTATGAACAGGTAAACTGGGAAGATTCTTTCATATAGCTGACCCGGGTTCAATCCCCAGCACTGAATGTGGTTACCTTATCACCACTAGAAGTAATCCCTGAGCAGAACCAGAAGTAAGCCCCAAGCATCACCGGATATGACCTCTCAAAAATAAAAACCTGGGGCGGGAGCGATAGCCCAGCGGGTAGGGCGTTGCCTTGCACGCAGCCGGCCCATGCCGGCCCGGGTTCGATCCCCGACATCCCATATGGTCCCCCGAGCACCGCCAGGGGTAATTCCTGAGTGCAGAGTCAGGAGTAACGCCTGAGCATTGCCGGCTGTGACCCAAAAAGCAAAAAAAATAAAAAAATAAAAATAAATAAAAACCTGGGGCTGGAGCAATAACACAGTGGGTAGGGCATTTGCCGAACATGGGAACGGCCAGGAGTGATTCCTGAGCGAAGAGCCAGTAGTGACCCCTGAGTGTCACTGGGTGTGTTTATCCAGTGCCAGCATCATAAGGAATCAAACACTATTCCAACACCCTTTCCATTCACCCAATATTTATTGAGAGGTTATTTACTTGTTTTGGGATGATACCCTTTGGTACTCTTAGCTGAGTGTTGGGGGATCATGCAGTGTTGGGGAGAGACCCCCAGCCATCTGTGTGCAGACACATGCTCCAGTCTGTTGAGCTATCTCTAAAGTCCCTTATCTGAGGCCAGGCGATAGCACAGCGGGTAGGGTATTTACCTTGCACACTGCGACCTGGGTTTAATCCTGGCATCCCATATGGTCCCCCGGCAACACTAGGAGTAATTCTTGAGTGCAAGGCCAGGAGTAACTCCTGAGCACTGCTGGGTGTGACACACAAAAAAGCTAAATAAATCACTTGATCACTTGACATCCCTTTATTCGTCGATTTGCTTGAGCGGGGCGCCAGTAATATTTCCATTTGACCCTATCACATGCCAGTGTAGCCCAGTGGCATCTGGTTGCTTCAGGAATACAAAGAGCCTCAAACCGCTTCTTTCAGGGTCTTGACGAAGAAGTCTGGTCATCTTGTAGGTGGGCGGCCACATGATCTTTTGACATCCCTTGGGATTCAGTCGGTAATGGCTCTAGTCCAGCAATTGTCTCCAAATCGCATTACATGTCCAGCCCATCTGATTTTCGATGCATTGGCAAACGAGACAGCATTCCCTGATTCTCGATCGTCGATGGAGGTCGGAGATCTCGGATTCCTTCTTTCACTTGAGTGAGGCGTGATATTCCAAGCATAGCTCTTTCGATTCCTCTTTGGGAGACCTGAATAGCATTCTCATCCTGCTTTCGTAGGGCCCAGGTCTCTGAAGTGTATGTTAATGCAGGGAGAATGGTGGAGTCAAAGAGATGTGCTCCGGAGCTGGAGGTTCTTTTGTTCTTTTGGCTGTTTCTTCGATGTTTTTGAAGGCAGTCCATGCCGCTCTCTTCCTCCTGCACAGCTCAGGTTTTAGGTCATTCATCATGTTGACTTCTCGACCTAGGTACACATAACTGTTGCATTCAGAGATATTTGCTCCATTGAGAATGAATGGGGCCTCAGGAACTAGTTCAATTTTCATGAACATCGTTTTGTTGAGATTCAGCTGTAGACCTATCTTTCCACATTCTCGGTCGAAGTCAGCCAGCATTTGTGCCGCTTGGCTAATGTTTGGTGTTATTAGAACAATGTCATCAGCGAAGTGGAGGTGGTGTAGTTGCCAACCATCTATCTTCACTCCCATTCCTTCCCATTCTAATTGTTGCATGATATTCTCAAGGGTGGTGCTGAAGAGTTTTGGTGAAATGGTATCACCGTGCTGAACCCCTCTTTTGACATTGATGATCACTTCTTTGTAGAATGGTGAGATCCTGGTGGTGAATCTATAATACAGCTCACAAAGGATCTTGATGTATTGGGTTTGAACACCCTGTTTGGCTAGGGCTTCAATGACCGCTTCAGTCTCCACAGAATCAAAGGCTTTCTTTAAATCAATGAACGTGAGACAGGGTGGCATCTTGAACTCCCTTCAAACCTCAATGAGCTTGGTTACCATGTGGATATGGTCGATTGTGCTGAATCCTTTTCGGAAGCCAGCTTGCTCACATGGTTGCCCTTCATCTAATGTTCTGCCAATCCTGTTCAGGATGATTCAAGTGAACAGCTTGTAGATGATAGACAACAGGCAGATGGGGCGATAGTTGCCAGTGTCGTGAATGTCTCCCTTCTTGAACAGTAGATCTGTCTTGCTGGTTTTCCAATGGGAGGTTACCTTGCATTCGGACAGGTAGTGTGTGAAGAGCCGAGCCAGTGTATTGATGAGTACCGACGGCAGATTCTTCAGGTGTTCAGGTCTGACTTTGTCTGGGCCTGGTGCTGTTCCCTTCTTTACTGACGAGGATGGCATGTCGGATTTCAGAAGGGAGAACATTGGGAACGACATATCCATCCTGGTATGTGGGCAGGTGGATGTGGCTATCAAAGAGATCTGAGTAGAAGTCATGGATAATCTTCTCTATTGCCTTTCTGGAAGATGTGATAGATCCATCAGGACGTTGGAGGGCAATCATCTTGGTCTTATAAGTTAGCAAAGGACAGGCGGGCGCTTGTGAATGCTTTTCCCGGCTTCTGCTGCATCTTCCAGTATTTCTGCTCTTCTCTCTTTGAGGTCTTCCTTTCTCGCTTCTCTGCACTGCTTTGCGAGCTTGGATGTTAGCATTTGGTCGCCTGAGACTCGCGCCTTGCCACGTTGGTGAATGAGCTCGAGAGTCCATGTTCTATATACTTATTTTGTTTGTTTTCATTTGAGAATTACACCCATAGTTTTCAGGAATTACTTCTGGCTCTGCACTCAGGAATTACATGTGGTGGTACTTAGGGGACGATATGGCATGCCTAGAATGGAACCCAGGAAGCCACATGCAGGGCGAGCCCCCCCTATCATTTTACTTTTCGATCCTGACCCCTGAGATACATCTTTTTGGCTTTGGGGTCACACGTAGTGGTTCTCAGGGCTTGGGCTGGGCTGGGCTGGGCAGGGCGGGGCGGGCGGGGCACCAAGCCAGTAGTAGCCTTTATGGCCAGTGTGTGGCATAAAGAAAATGAGGGAGTGGGGCTGGAGCGATAGCCCAGCGGGTAGGGCGTTTGCCTTGCACGCGGCCGCCCATTCTGGCCCGGGTTCGATCCCGGCATCCCATGTGGTTCCCCGAGCACCGCCAGGAGTGATTCCTGAGTGCAGAGCCAGGGAGAAAACTCTGAGCATTGCCGGGTGTGACCCAAAAAAAGCAGAAAAAAAAAGGTTAAAACAAAAAAAAATGGAGGAGGAAATGAAGTAGCATTTAATACCTAAATTGGTAGTTAACATTTGATCTGTTTATTTATTTTTTTGTTTATTTTCCTTTTGGGTCACTCCCAACAGTGCTCAGGGGTTACTCTGGCTCTGGGGACCATATGGGATGACTGGGATGTACCGGGTTGGCTGCATGCAAGGCAAACACCCTACCCAGCTCTTTTGTCGCTTGGGCCCTGATCTTTGTTGTTCTTTTCCTTTCTATTATACTTCTAAGATTATCTATATCTACTTTCATCACCGCCATTTAACTCTGCAGACATACACTGAACCTTGTGAAAATAATTTGTAAGCAACTTGACATTTCACCTCAAATGCTTCATCATATATTTCCTAAGAATAAGGACATTTTTTCTATACAGTACAATCTCTTTCTCACACCCACAAAACTTAGCATTACAAAATAACATCTGGAGTCTAGAATTGTCTTACTGTCCCCCAAAAAGTCTGCTTTTCAAAGACCCCCACCCCCACTCCAATCTTGTGTTGCTGTTTTGCAATTGCTTGTTATGTCTTTTTTGTTTTCCTTAAGTGTACAACAATCTTCTAGTGTATTTTAGTTGTTGTTTAGCTTCCTGATATTGACCTTTGTGGGACAAGTGGGCACTCAAGAGGCCTGGGCGGCCCCTCCTGGTGATTCTGGTCAATAGGGCTGGTGGTTCAGCTCCAGATCCCGAGATATGCAGCACTGCTTGGACCCCAAGTGCTGGGCATTAACTGGGCCAACCTCCCAGTCCAAGAAGCTGTACCAGTGATCACCTGGGACCACGTGATGCTGGAAATCAAAGCCAGGAAGGGCTTATGGTACCAGGAAGGGTTAAGATGCAAGGCATGTACCTTAGCCACTCACGTTGACATTCTGAAAGAGTCCTGGGGAATGGCTCCAATCTAGACTTGTCAGATTTCCCACCCCCACCCCCTTGTTATTGGATTCATATTTTTTGGTAACAATAGTACACAGGATATTTAATGTATTTTTTTATTTCTTTCCTTTTTTTTTTTTTTTTTGCATCACACTTGGTGATGCTCAGGGATTATTCTGGCTCAGCACTGAGGAATTACTCCTGGCAGTGCTCGGGGTACCATATGGGATGCCGAGGATTGAACCCGGTCAGCCTTGTGCAAGGCAGACGCCATACCTCACTGTGCTATCTTTCTGGCCCCTTCATGTATTTTTTAATGTATTTTTAATTGCAAGTTATCAGGAGGGACAAATGCCAGTGTGTCATGTTATTGGTGATGCTAGGGTTTGCCTGCTTGGTTAGGGGTGGTCTTTATCACATTTCTCTTTGATAAAGATACTTATCCTTTTTAATTAATAAGGAATAAAAGAACAGTACTTGGAGAATAGGGGGTGTCAATTCTCCAGTTATCTTTCACCCAATAGCTTTGTAGCTGTCGGCAATTCTTGCTTAAAGTATGTAATTCATTATTAGTTGCAAAATGATTTCTGATTACGTAACTCCTTAATTTTTCAGCCTTTTTTTTTTTTTTTTTTTTGGCCTTTTTTGGGTCACACCCGGCAATGCTCAGGGGGCTATTTCTGGCTCTGCACTCAGGAATTACTCCTGGCGGTGCTCGGGGACCATATGGGATGCTGGGGATTGAACTGAGGCCGGTACAGGCCGGTCACTTGCAAGGCAAACGCCCTACCCGCTGGGCTATCGCCCGGCCCCTATTTGTTATTTTAACAATGTGCTTCCATTTAACCTTTTAAAAAAAGTTTTATTGTGTATGCTAGGGACAGAGATAATACAGGAAACACCAGTACCTTCCTCTTAATTTTGCTCTGAACATAAAACTTCTCTTAACAAATAAATTCTTGTGCAGAAGATATGGAACAGGTGTTATGGCTCTTACTTTGCACAGTGTAATCCCAGTTAGATCCCTGGCATTTCATATAGTTCCACACAAGTACCACCAGAACTTCCCCCTCAACACAGAACCTGGAGTAATTCTTGAGCACCACCCAAAGCCCCTCTCTCAAATTCTGTTTTGAAATTTTAAGAACAATGAATAAATAAAAAGTTTAACTCTGAAGTCTTGGTTTATTTTGTTGTTGTTTATTTGTACAATATTATAATCCTTTTATTTTATCATGACTGCAGTTGATAAAACTTACAAATTACCTCAGTATTGATAACATCTTTAACTTTTTATTATTTTATTGGCATTTAGTATCATTAAGGGCAAACAGTTGCTTTGTGCTTTCTATTTTTGGAGTGAGGTTTGGGTTGAGATTTTTTTTTTTTTTTTTTTTGGGTCACACCCGGCGATGCTCAGGGGTTACTCCTGGCTCTGCACTCAGGAATTACTCCTGGCGGCGGCTCGGGGGACCATATGGGACGCCGGGGATCGAACCTAGGCCGGCACAGGCCGGCAGCGTGCAAGGCAGAAACGCCCTACCCGCTGGGCTATCGCCTCCGGCCCTGGGTTGAGATTTTTAGTAGGAAATTTGAAGAACTAATGGGATTGTATGTTCTAAAGTGTGTAACCATTTGAAGAATTTCTAGTTAGCTAAAACCACATGTGTTCGTGATAAGAAGAATCTGCTTTGTTTTGTAGGAAAAGATGAAGTCCCAGAGGTATCCCAGAAACTACTGTTTTCATTGCATCATGAAGTTAGCTGACATTAAAAAAATATTTTATCGGGAGAGTTTGGGGGTTCACTCTGGTGGAGATTATGGTGTTGGAACACTGCGTGCATGAAACCCTATTCTTAACAGTATTGTAAATCACATGCCTAAAATAAAAATTAAAAAATTTTTTTCTTTTCATCTGTGACCTTTCAGACTAATGTCAAACTTCTAAGGAGCTGTATAGTTCATCAAAAGAGTGCTTCATAGCTGTGAATATTACTAAGTTGAAATCCGTTCTTTTCCAGCTGGATGACTATGGATGAATTCCTTCACCTTCCTTCCCTCAGGTACTTCATGTACACAAAGGAAATACTGATTACATTCTCAAAATTTGTACTTCATATACACAAAGGAAATACTGATTACATTCTCAAAATTTCCTAATAATTAAAAGCAATATAATTCTAGAGATTGTCAAATAGGAATTCAGAACAAGTAATTCCTTTCAAAAAAGGAAGTAGAAATGGGAACTAAGTGGGGTTACATGAATGGCAACACATTTGTTTTATATTAGCTAAACAAATATGTGAGCCCGTTAAGCAAACACCCAGGTTAAGACATTAAAAACCATTTCCCTGCTTACATAAGCCTCTAGCAAATGCTTCTCTCCATACTGTGAGATACTCCATTGGACAAGGATTTCCTGTTGACTGATTTGTCCTTGGTGTCTAAAACAGAGGAGTTCACAACAAGCATTTCAATTAACGAATAAATAAGTGAGTGAAAAGCGTCAGTTTACAACAAGAGAGACAGTTATTTCTTATATAACCCACAAGTGTTGACCTCTACTCTTCTACCATTTTCTGTAATTGGATTTAGACTCCTCTGACAAAGCATGCTACATCAGTAAGCTACTAGCATGCTTAATGCCAACAACAAATTATCCTAACTATCATTTGCAACAATTCCTATTCTTATGTTCATAGGTTTATAGGTTGGAATAACTGAGCTAGGCTGATCCTTGTCTTTGAGTTCTAAGTTTCAGTTTGGATTCTCTTGTGCTTCAAGTGTCTTCCATTCTCCTTGGATTCTTGGATCTCTGGATCAGTACGCGATCTGTT
>JAJIBD010035260.1:0-34168 GCA_021461705.1 Cryptotis parvus
ATTGAGGAAAATTCCTTCAACTCCATTTTTAAGTTAATAACCAATTTTACCATGAATGGCTGTTGGATCTTGTCAAAAGTTTTCTGCATCTATTGATATGATCATATTTTTATTGATATGATGTATTATGTTGACTGACTTGCAAATGTGAAATCATCCTTGCATTTCCAGAAAGAATCCCACTTGCTCTTTATGATGAGTCATTGAATTCTATTTGCTAGTATTTTTTAAAGATCTTTGCATCTGAGTTCATCAGGGGTATTGGCCTATAACTTTTCATCTTTTTTGTGATGTCTCTGTCTGCTTTGTTTTCAGGGTGATAAGTACCTTATAGAATTTTGTTTGGAAGTGCTTCTGTTCAGTTTCTTGGGAAAACTTGAAAAGGACTGGCAATAAGTCCTCTTTAAAGGTTTGGAAGAATTCACTAGTGTATCCATCCAGATCTGAGATTTTATTTTTGACTACTGTAATAATACTTCAATAAATATGTGCAAAAGTATGTTTGAGATAATAGGTTTTGGGGGATATTTTCCCCAACAAAGATCTCAAGGTCAGAATAGTTTTACAGACAAAGATGGTTAGGGCTTAGAGGGCAGCAACTGTGTACCCAGGATAGATTAGATGAGGGGTAGTAAATGTGAGTCCAGGAAAGAATAGAATAGAACAATTTATGTTCTTTTAGATGGAGAGGGCAGCATAGGCAAAGAATAAGGTTTGGTATTGTCATAATCTTATACTTTAACAGTGCCTGCTGGTTGGCTATGTGAAATACCCCAGCCTCTGCTCTTAATGTACCCATTGAATTTTACTGTATTTATGGACTATTCTTTTTTATTTTTTATTATACCACCGTGAGACATACAATTACAAAGGTGTTCATAATTGGTTCTTGGTAACACAGTATTCCAGCACCCATCCCCTCCACCAGTGCCCCATTTCCACCACCAATGTACCCCACCCCCTCCCCACCAACCCCAGGCTGCCTCAATAGCAGCTACCCCAGTTTCCTCTTTTTCTCTCTCTGTCTCTCTCTGCATCTCTCTCCCTCTTCTTTTTACACATTGTGGCTAGCCCTGCAGATATTTAGAGTTTATCACTTAAGTCTCTTTATGTATATTCAATGGTGAGTTTTAATTTGCCATTACCATTTCCCACACTTAGTAAAACACTGGTATCTATTTATATCCTATTAATGAATGCAGTCATTCTATATCTGTCCTTTTCCTTCTGACTAATTTCACTCAGCATGATAGTCTCCATGTCCATCCATTTGCAGGTAAATTTCATAATTTCATCTTTTCTGACAGCTGCATAGTATTGCATAGTGTAGATGAACCACAGTTTCTTTAGCCAGTCCTCTGTTCTCGGGCATTTAGGTTGTTTCCAGATTCTAGCTATAGTGAATAGCGCAGTGATGAATAAAGAAGCACAGATAGTGTTTCTGCTATGTGTTTTTCGGTCTCTAAGGTATATTCCCAGGAGTACTATTGCCGGATCAAATGGGAGCTCAATATCTAGTTTTCGGAGGAATGCCCATATTGTCTTCCAAAAGGGCTGGACCAGTCGGCACTCCCACCAACAGTGGATGAGAATCCCTTTTTCCCCACATCCACGCCAGCACCGGTTGTCCTTGCTGTTTTGGATATGTGCCAGTTTATGTGGTGTGAGATGGTACCTCATTGTTGTTTTGATTTGCATCTCCCTGATGATTAAAGATGAAGAGCACTTTTTCATATGCCTCTTGGCCATTCAAATTTCTTCTTTTTTGGAAGCTTCTGTTCATTTCTTCTCCCCATTTTTTGATGGGGTTGGCTTTTTTTCTTGTGAAGTGCTACCAGTGCCTGATATATCCTGGATATTAACCCCTTGTCAGATGGGTATTGGGTAAATATCCTTTCCCACTCTGTGGATTGTCTTTGTATCTTGGTCACTGTTTCTTTTGAAGTGCAGAAGCTTTTCAATTTTATATAATCCCATTTGTCTATCTTTGCTTCCATTTGCTTGGTCAGCGGTGTGTCGTCTTTAAAGATACTTTTCGCTTCGATGTCGAGAGCGTTTCTCCTATGTTTTCTTCGATGTACCTTATAGATTCATGTCTGATATCCGAGATCTATAATCCATTTTTATCTGATTTTGTGCATGGCGTTAGAAGGAGGCTCTAAGTTCATTTTTTTCCACGTAGATGCCCAGTTTTCCCAGCAGCATTTGTTGAAGAGGCTTTCTTTGCTCCACTTACTACTTTTTGCTCCTTTATCAAAGATTAAGTGGTTGTATATTTGAGAGTGTGTTTCAGAATATTCAGTTCTATTCCATAGGTCTACGGGTCTGTCTCTATACCAATACCACATTGTCTTAATTACAACTCTCTGTAGTAGAGCTTGAGGTTGGGGAAAGTGATACCCTCCCATCCTCTTTTTCCCAAGGATTGCTTTAGTTATTCGTGGGGGTTTATTATTCCATACAAATTTCAGGAGTGTTTGTTCTATTTCTTTGAAGAACATCATGGGTATCTTTATAGGGACTGCATTGAATCTGTATAAAGCTCTAGGGAGTATTACCATTTGATAATGTCAATCCTTCCAATCCATGAGCAGGGAATGTGTCCCCATTTCCTCAGGTCCCCCTTTTATTTCCTGAAGTAACGTTTTGTAGTTTTCTTTGTAGAGATCCTTTACATTCTTTGTCAAACTGATTCCTAGGTATTTGATTTTCTGCAATTGTGAATGGGATAGTTTCTTTAATGTCCCTTTCTTCTCTTTCACCGTTTGCATATAGGAAGGCCATACACTTTTGGGTATTGATTTTGTGCCCTATGCACTATTCTTAACATCTCTGTCAATTTTAACAATGACTTAAATGTTGGGAACCAGGCTGGGGAATCATATTGGTTTTGAATAAATGACCAGCCTGTGAGCTAACTGAAGGTTGCCCAGATGACCCTAATGCTTAGAAAGTGTTTATGTGTTTGTTTCTCTCATTGTCTGTGATTAGCATGTTGAATGGAGGCAAAAGGGTCTAATCAATTGGCTGCATTATGGTAAATTTCCACAGTGACAATAATGGACCTCATTCCCAAAGAATGGAGACATCACTGGACCCACTTGAGCAAATAGATGAAAAATGGGAACACAAGGGAAAGTGACAAGTGATACTTTGACAAGTTGAGTCATGGAAATGCTCTTCAATGAATATTTCATTTCTTTCTTCATTTCTTAGGAGGGAAAAACTATGTAATCTCATTCTTTCTCTATTTTTTAAAATTTTGGTCATAGTGCTTATCAGGACTTACATTTGTGTCTATGCTCAGGATCACTCCTGGAAGACTCAGAGAGTCATATGTAGTAAAAAGGATCCAATGTCAGATCGGCAGCATGCAAGGCAAGCATCACATCCACTGTACTATCACTCCAGACCAATGCTCTTGTTTGAGGATCTTCTTGATTTGAGGTTTTTGAGTAGACTACACCCAATGGTGCTTGGAGGCAATGTCCTGCTTAGCACTCAGGGTTCACTCCCTGTAGGTCCAGGGGACCTCCTAGTGCTGGGGATTAAGCCCAGAGATCCCTCATGCATAGCCTGTGTTTCAGCCCTATGTGTTATCACTCTGGCCTTGAACTACCTTAAAGTTACCGCAAGGTATAGAATACGTTGTTGAATGTTTTTTATTCTTCAATTTCTCAGAAAAGTTATTTGGGAAATTTAATAAAAACACATTCAACAATGCCTCATGAATTATTACTACTTATAGCTTAGGGATCATTCCTGGTGAGGCTCTAGGAATCGTATGTGATGCTGAGAGTAAAACTCAGGTCAGCTGCATACATAGCAATTGCCCCTGCATGCTGTACCATCTCTCATGCTCAGAATAAGTGAGCCTGACAATATTATTGTCTTAGCTTTTACTTTCTGCAGTTAACTCAGCCTTTGTTTTATCTATTTTGGGACTTTATTGTAATGTAAAATGTATGTTAAGATTTTTTTTATAAATTATTGTTTCCTTTATTATAAAAATTTACATTTTTATCTCTAGTAGTATATTTTAAAAGTTTATTCTATATGAAATTAATGGAGCCAATCAAGATTTAAAATTATTGTTGTTTGTGTGATAGAACTTTTTTTTTTCATTTTCTCCATTAGAAAAAAAAACAACAAAAAAACAACAAAAAATACAACAAAAATTGTATTTTTAGTTGTAGGAAAAATACAATAAAATTTAGAGAACTTTAAATAAATTTACTCCTGCAGTCTCCCAAAGGAATTCAGTCCTGTTGACATTTTAATTTGACCCTACTGCAGTTAGAACCAAAGACATATAATTTCATACCATTATGAAATAATGCTTTTCAACTTAAGAAGCTAATCATATAGTTATTTGCATGATGACAATCAGAAAACAAATACATGGTTCCATGTTGCCATGTAAAACCTTTTACTTATTCATTTCTAAATATTTCTTGAGAATCTAGGCACTGACCTAGCCACTGGTGGTATAATATAAATACCCAAAACACGTATTTTCAGGAGCTTACTTTCAAATGGAGGTGGACAGATAAACCAAATATACCATCTATACATGTATATGACAGAATATAAATATTCTAAGGTGTGGGGAGGACAAAGCTGAAGAGACTGTAAAGCATAACACATATGTGCTTGTTGAGAAGGTAACATATGCAGAGTAGGAGACGAGAGAGAAATAAGCCACATGTATCCATCTGGAACGTAATTTTTTCCAATCAAAGGTAAAGTCATGTGTAATTATTCCTCAGGAAAGATGGATGGAGCAGCATAAAAGGGTGCTAGAATGGCAGGAAGCAGATCCCAACACCTTCTAAGTACTCTGGGAAAATGTATTCTGGAACTTTTAACCAGATTCCCTGCCGGTTGCCAGCTGAATAAGGACTGAAAGGCAAGGACAGACACGGGATTACCAGTGAGGGTTTGTTGTAATAGCTGGAATAAGAGAAGATCTGGATGCTAGCAAGTGAAGATAATAACTAGAATATACTATAAAGAAAGGTCAAGGGCATGTGTTGATGAGTTGGATTCAAGACAGGCGTTCAGACTTTCTCGTGCTCGGCATTCCTCGCACATTCACGGAGGTGCTGAACCAGTCCATGGTATTCCCTCATTGATGTTGTCAGTGAAGGAATCTTTCCCAGGTTGCCGGAATAAGTGCCAAAGAGATCCCAGTTGGTGGTCCTTTTGGGAGTTCTCTTCTTAAAAATGTTGCAGCCCTTTCTCCCCACTCCGTAAAGTAGAATTTTGCATGAAGGAGTCGCTGGTCTGATTCTGTGTGGAATTTTGGGACAATAGCGACATCAGTCACACAAAACAGTCTATAGAATATGATGTGATCAATTTCGTTGGGGAACCGCCCACAATATTTAGATTCAGCCTTCTGGAACTGTCAGTTACCCTGAATTCAGTCTCATCCTGTTCATTCCATTCTATGCTATAAGTCCCAATGTGGAATTCTTCTGGCAACCTTCGGTCCTATCTTAGCATTAAAATCACCGACAATGATGCTGTAGAATGTGTGGTCTTCTTTATAGAACTTCTCAGCTCTATGTAGAATTTTTCAATTTCTTCTTCATCATAGTTGGATGCTGTTGCATTTGCCAACATGGCTTGGCACAAGCCTCAGTCAATCACAAGCTAACGCCTGAGCTTGCAAAGCAGTGCAGAGAAACAATAAAAGAAAGATCACAAAGAAAGAAGAGCAGTAGTACTTGTTGATAAGGCAGAAGCCGGGAAAAGTATTTGCAATGCCCGCCCTCGTCCCCGCCTAACTTAAAAGACAAGTTGACTGCCTCCTGACATCCTGATGGATCTATCACATCTTTCAGAAGGGCAATGGAGATGATTAACCATGACTTCTCCTCAAATCTCCACCTGCCAATATACCAAATTCCACAGGATGTATATGTTGTTCCCAATGTTCTCCCTTCCAAAATCCAATATGCCATTTCATTGATAAAAAACATACAGCACCTGGTCCAGACAAAGTTAGACCTGAACACCTGAAGAATCTACCATTAGTACTCATCAACATACTAACTCAGCTCTTCACATGTTACCTATCTGAATGCAAGTTTCCATCCCAAATGAAAACCATCAGGACTGTCCTGTTGTACAAGGAGGGCACATCCATGACTTGGCAACTATTGTGCCACCTGCCTGTTGTTCATTGTCTATGAGTTATTCACTCGAATCATCCTGAATAGAATCAGCAGAACACTAGACGAAGGAGTAACCATGCAAGCAAGCTGTTGAGTCACAAAAAGGATTCAGCACGATCGACCATATCCACACGGTGACCAAGCTCATTGAGTTTCACGAGAGTTCAAGATGTTGCTTTAAAGTTCATTGATTTAAAAGAAAGCCTTTGATTCTGTTGAGAATGAAGCAGTCATTGAAGCCCTAGTCAAACAGTGTCTCGAACTCAGTACATCAAGCTGTATTACGCATTCACCACCAGGATCTCACCATTCTACAAGGAAGTGATCATCAACGTATAGAGAAGGGTTCGACAGGGAGAAATCTCTTCAACGAAACTTTTCAGTGCCACCCTCGAGGATGTCATGCAACAATTAGAATGGGAAGGAATGGGAGTGAAGATAGACGGTCGGCAACTACACCACCTCTGCTTTGTTAATAACATCGTTCCTAATAACACCAAATATCAGCCAAGCAGCACAAATGCTGGCCAACTTTGACCATGAGTGTGGAAAGGTCAAACTGCAGCTGAATTTAAAGGAGACAATGTTCATGAGAAATGGACTAGTTCCTTACATTCCATTTTGCTCTCAATGGAATAAATATCTTCCTAATGCAGCAGTTATCTGTACTTAGGTCAAGAACTCCAACATGATGAATGACCTAGCACCTGAACTCTGCAGGAGGAAGAAAATAGTGTGGGAATGCCCTCAAGAGCATCAAGGAAGTGGTAAAGAAGACAAAGAACCTCCAGTTCCAGACACATCTTTCAACTTCACCATTCTTCCTGCATTAACATACGCCTCAGAGACCTGGACCCTACAAAAACAGGATGAGAAGGCTATTTGGGTAGCTCAAAGAGGAATCAAAAAAGTCATGCTTGAGTATCATGCTTCACTCAAGTGAGAGAAGGAATCTGGAGTTCTGACTGGAGTTCCATCAATGGTCAACAATCAGGGATGTTGTCTCGTTTGTCAAGATGATGTAAACTCGGATGGGCTGGACACATATATGATTTAGGGATGACCCCTGGACTAGAGCTGTTACTGACGGGATTCCACGGGATGTCAAAAGAATGTGTGGCTGCCCATCTAGAGATGGTCAGACTTCTTCAAAAAACCTGAACAAACATCTTGAGGCTCTTCATTTTCCTGGAGCGAGCAGAAGCCATTGTGCTACACTTGCATGTAAAGGGACAAAATGGAGACGTTACTGGTGCCGGCTTGAGCAGATCAATGAACAATGGGAAGATAAGTGATAAGCGATGAATTGGATTCAAAATAGCAAAGTTAGGAATTAAGAATGTCAGTCTGGTATCTCCAGTGAACCTTGCTTTTGTATTCATGATCTTATGTAAAATTTCTTGGATTTTAACTGACCATCTGGACATAATTTTAGTAATGAATATGATAAATTAATGCAGGGTCCATTCTAGACCAAAATCACAAATAGGTCCAGTAGCTTTTACTCTGTGCTCCTTGTTATGTAAGCAGGAGAGACGGCATAGCTAGGTCAGGCAGAGAGGTCACCTAGGAGAAGAGGCCAGAGCCTGTAAGGAGAAACTGGCAGCTCAGACTGATTCACTCTTTGGTTGAATGGAGCACTTCAGTGATACTCAGCAAGAGGACAGAAAAAGCAAAGGATGTGGCTATGTGTGGCTCCATCCACTCTGGAGAATCCCATGTCATCTCTTGAGCACATATTTTACCTTTCCTTACCTATCTTTATTTCCACCAAAATTTGTTATACTTCACAAAGAGAGACAGAGAGAAGGGGGAAAATAGATGGCCGAGGTTTCTAGAACTGTGAGCAAGGAGTTTACAAAGTGTGTAAAATCCTAAGGTTTGGGATGAGGGTTATACACCAATATATGTGATACAAATAACACTTAAGCACTTTGGGCTGGCCATCCAAAGGGATGGAGTTATATCAACCAGATGCTAATTGAATATTCCAAGATGAGGAAAGGCGAATTTAAAAGAAACTCTTTGGATATCCAACATAAGAGCAACAGTGACGGTCAAAGACTTGTTGCATTTTTTATTTTTTATTATCTACAGTTTTTGATGTTCTGGTAACAAATCTAAATAACATCATTTCATGGCAAAGAAACTCTGTCCAGTTTCTCTGGATTTTCTACTGTGGTTTCAGGGCTCCAGCAGCTCTACATGTACAGCAGAAACCACCACGCTTGCTTTCCCTCCCACTTTCCACAACTGGTCACAACGAACCACGGTAAGACTTGGCGGAAGAACTTCTGGAAGCTGCGTGCATAGCCTTGAGGGAGGCCCTGCCAGTTATAGACTTTAATTCTTCCTGTGGCCATACACTTCAGACAGCAGCATGAGGGAAAAGAAAAACTGCCTGGCAACTTGGTCAGCCTGTAGGTCTTTTGATGACAGACATTTGGGCTAATACTTTGTGAATGAACTTGAACTCAAAGTAAGTGCAAGGAAAGAGGCAGATTTTCAGGGATCAAAAATCATATTTCTGGTGTGACCCAAACAATAAATGAAAACAAAAGAATTTTTAAGGTCTCAAAACAAGTATTAATGTAAAAGGGACTGTTTTGTGTTGCCACTACCTTGATCAGCGACTCAGATAGTGGGGTTCACCCACCCACACCTCTCCTTGCTTAGTTAGCTTTGCTTAGAATACAGCGAAGTTTAAGCTGAGTAAAGTAAAACAAGTATAATTATATTCCCACAGTCTCATTTCTTTTGGACTAAACTGAATAATTTTCAGTTTCAAGTCTCCCTCCCACTGCCCCCATCGCAACAACCTTGAAATAAGGAGCTCAGTGCAAGTAGTTTACCTGGGAGATATTTCTGGAAACATAGCGAGGTCACTGAGAGATGGGTACACAAAAGAAATTCAAAAACAATGTATAAAAATTAAACACAAGGGGAATAATAAAAGCTTAATTTCAATAGTATGGTCTAAAAGAAATGGTGCAAAATAATATGCTCAGAATTATATGAGAAAGGGTTTAAGATATTCACATACTTTGTCCATTACTTGAAACCTGCTTCTAGCCCCAGAATTGCTTGTTCCTGTACATCTTTCCCATTATGTGCAAAAACAGAGCAGCTTTTCATAGTTTTAGAACAATCTCTCCACAGAGGTATATATCTTATCCATGGACAAAGGTAACGGCCCACTCTAGGATGTCTCCCTGAGCTACCTTTTCATTAACTTAGCATAGTGCTTACTCGAATGGATCCATAATGTCAAAAAAATGGATGCTAGCATGGGGATTGATTTCTATAGAAATGTTAAGACAATGGAATACATTTGGGAGCAGAGTATTGACCACACCCAGCTGTGGTCAGGGCTTACCCAGGCTCTATTCTCAGAGATCACTAATGGAGAGGTTTAAGGATCATTTCTGGTGACTGGGATTGAACTTGGATCAGTCACAAGCAGAACAAACATCTTACCTGCTGGATAACATGTACTTATAATTAGCACAAATTGAATTAGCATTGTATAGAAGAAATAATAAATGAGACATTGCAAAACCCTTTGAGTCTATAATAGAACTAAGGGACAATTTTAGATTATATAAACTTATTTGGGTGACTCAGTATAATTCCATCTTGTTTAAAACACAAAAAATGCATAGCATTGATTTATAGGGTTAGTGACCTAGTTCAATGAACTGAGTACGTGCTTTGCATATAGAAGGTCTGGGTTCAATCTGCAGCATTGAAGGTTTCATCATCTGTCGGGCGCTCCGCCAGGGTCCCCGACAGTCGGGAAGCGAAGTTCCCTTCTACCTCTGAAGCCGCGGGGAATGGATGAAGACTCAGGAATCCGATGCAGTTTTAAAAGGGCTTTACTTGCACCGTTCCAATATACAATCCAAGAGCAGGGAAAACCTCTGGACTCTAGGTTGCCAGATAGGCCCAGCCAGGTGTAGGCCAAGATGGCTACCACCACTGTGTTGAGGCCCAAAAGAGAATGGAGAGGACGGAGAAGCAAAACACCAAGGGAAGACTAAATGGAAAAGGAAAAAAAAAGAGACCCTCTTTTTTTTTGCAGCTTATTTTATAGCTCTCGAAATCTGCCCAATTCTCAACTCCCAGCCCATTCTGGGCTGGGCTATCTAGAGATGGAAAACAGGAAAATAGCTCTATAGAAATGTAGTAACTCCAGGAGACCATCGGGCAGCTTTACAAGGACCCAGAGTTAATTAAAGCCTCCTAGCAGAGCTGGGGAAGCTATAAGCTAAATGTAACTTCCCTGGCAGGAAGGATCAAATGCCCTCAAGTAATTTCTCCCAGCACCTCACCCAATGTCTTGAGCCAAGATCTGCCTGGAATTGCCTTTATAGGGTAGAGAAGGGGGTTTCTGAGATGGCATGTCTCTGTACCAAAGACTAATACTAATGCCAGTTAAATATTTCTCCAAACCTTCACAAGAGTCTTGTCTACTTCACGGTAGTTTTGTATTTTAGTTGCCTTTGAGTTATCAGTAAGCCATGCTTGCTTGATTGGAGGCAAACAGCATTTCTCTCTGGTCTAATTACTTAGAGATCCAACGTGCCAGGCAAATATGCTGGTAAGATCTAGCTAGTCCCATGATGCTTGTGGTAGCATGGGAGAGAAAATTTATACCAGCCAGTACAGAATACATGGTCAGATAAGACTGCCACATTCAGACTACCCCCTATCTATGAAGTGACCTGCAGGAGGCAATCCAGGACAGATGCAGAGGCCTAGGCTTTTAGGTGTCCTGCAACACTCATCAATTCCCAAAGCATTAAGCATGGAGTAGCTTAAAGTAGTACCTGGCATGCACTCCCCCAAAATACTAGACTATGAACACAGGCTAAATGTTCTGTCTTAGAAATTGGGGCTTAGAGTCATTTTTCTCATTTCAATTTGTTGTAGTTAGTATGTATTGCATTTATAACAAAAATCAGATTTCTGAAGTGATTCCACAATAATCAAAAGTGATCTCAATATTTTGTTTTTTTTTTATTATACCACCATAGATATACAATTACAAAGATTTTGTGTTTGGATTTCATCATACAGTGTTCCAACAACCATCCCCAACCAGTGCCCATTTCTCATCATCAATGTTCCCAATTACCTCCCCTCTCCCCAGCCTGCCTCTATGGCAGCACTTTACCTCAAACGTTATCTCAAGATTTAAGAATAATTTTATTACTTTATAAGTCTTCCTCATTCCCCTTCCACTGAGTTCTTCCAGAGACCAACCTTTGCCTATCTGCAGGCAAACAGATATGCAACATCCCCATTCTCATTTCATGGGAGAATCAAGAAATTATGGGGTGGGGGAGGCACATAAGTAAAGAGATGTGTTCCCCTTATCTCTATAAATAAAAACTCATTCATTTTGCTCACAGACAAGCATATCACACAGTACATAGGACTTGCCAAGTACTTTCCTCACAGATTAACAGACATGGATATGTGAGTTCAGGGTTCACATTTTGAAGGGCAGCTGAAGGGGAAAGGGAGTGCCAAAGGCAGGTCCACAGTTGGCAGGAAGAGGACTGTCTTGATAAATCTGCATGGTCAGCCCACGCAGGCAGTCCAGGCTGTTAATGGCAGAGAACATGCACTCTACTGCCTGACCAGTAGATGCCTGGTAATACCCATTTCCAAACTCAGAGATGAAGTTCAGTGATAGTGTTGGGAATCCAGACAAGACTTTATTATACTCAAGAGAAACAAACATCCATCTTGGAACTTAAAAGAGAACATAGGTACATAGAGCAGACCAACTATGTTAAAACTGAATCATCCATCTTTAAATACACCTTCAGAATATCAGTGATAGAAGTCAGACAAGAGCCTGGCATTATTTTCTTATCATTTCTGCATTTTTAGAGTTTTGTGTAAAACTGAAGTTGATTTTATATCTGCCAAATTCTTTTGGTGCCAGTACTTGATCTTTAATGATTTTTTTATTCTAATTCTAAATTATCTTAGTTGGGGCCAGGTTTACCCTGGTTGTGTACTATATGGAGTCCTCAAGGATTGAACTCAGGTTGGCCAAGTACAAGTGCCCTACCTACTATACTATCTCTCTGGCCCTAACATCTGATTTTTAATTAAAGAATTTAGACTAGCCTTTACATTTCTGCTTTTAGCTGATGGAAAGAGTCACTTTTATTTGTTTCCTTCTGATTTCACAGTATTTCTTAAATTAAAAGTAAACCATAGATATTGGAGGTAAAGGTCTTAAACTGATCTAGGAAAAGCAAGGGAAACCTCCTTCCCTTTCCTTTTTATATTGAGCAATTTTAAGCTTCTTCATAAAAAGTGTCTTTAACTTTTAAATATGAATGGAATACATGTATAAAAATAGATATTAAATAAATAGCATTCCTAGTGAAATAGGTCAGATAATTTTCAGACTCTAAAATGTCGCTAGTTTTATGTGATTCAGTCCAGTTCCTTAAAAAATCTTGCCAACAGGTAACAGGTCTGAGAAATCTTTGAAGCCAAAGACTCCCCACCAGCTAGTTCAACTCTTCCAAGTTCTCAGCCTCATTAGACTACAAGAAACAGACATGGCACCAACCTGTCTACAAGAACACAGCTAGACAAATGTAATTGCCTGTAAGAGGAATATAAATCAGTAACTCCCAAATCATTCTATTTACACCCACTCAATTTTGATTGTCTTTGCTTTATAATTCTCGCCATATATCCATGTCAGATGTATAATTTCATTTGGGTTTTATCAGATACCACCCTGAGCCTTGATTATATGGTATAGGGAACTTCCTCTCCCCTGAGCAAGTCTATCTTTAGTATCTTTTGATAGTCACTTTTTACATATAACTCAAAAGGGAAGGTCTTGGTTTTCTTATGTGGCTCCACAGTCACTAAATATAATATTTAGAAGGAATTTATCAACAGAAACCAATGGCTTTTCAGTTTTGACTATGAATTTTCAAAGCTAAGTGTTCATATTCCTTTTGCTTTGTTATTTTTATCAAATTGCAACAGAAATGTTAGAGATTTTGATATTGACTATTCAATCCCCGTACTAAATGCAGCTTTTATTTTGCTAATTCAGCCTAACTGTATCTAGGTAATACTACAATTTTAACAATCAGAAACATAGAAGCAGAGATAATTTTTTAGAAGGAACAGCACACAAACAAATCATTAGAAATCTCTTCAACTGTGAATTCAAAAAGATAGTTTCAAAAGAGGAGTCACACACAATGCCCAGTAATATGACTCTTTTATTTTTGTGACTTTATCTTAAAAATATATTTAAACAAGAAACAAAGATAATATTGAATTTTCCCATAAATTTCGCTTTCTTATTTACAGTGTTACATTGTAAATAACATTCCATTATACACAAATTAAGAGGTGTGCACCACTGTCTGCTTTCTTTACATATTCTTTCATAATATAGCTGCATAAAGCTCAAAGCTATAGTATTTAAGCTTTGAAAAGCTTGAAGAAAGAAGTACAAACTTTATCAATAAGACTATTATTTAAAAGGTTCTGACCTTAATTCTCTGCTAGATTGTTTCACTGAAACCATTCTTTTTGTTAAAGAAAAAAATGCCCCATATGAGGGTAGAGAACTACAGTTTAAGTTACCACAGGATCCACTTAAACTGGTTAACAAATAAAAACAACTCTATTACTTATTACTGTTATTAACCGAGCACTACCACTGTCAATCATGAAACAAGCCTTCAGTTTAAACACATTACATCAACGACAGTTGGTAACTCTCTACAGAAATTAAAATAAATGTTTCCGCAACTTTTCAGGTTTTCTTGTAAACAGTTAAAGCACACATTTTGTAAAGATTATTGAATCACTCTAGGTCCTCGGCTATACAATAAGGAGAGCTTTCTAGTTCATCAAGGAGAAGCAAGCACACACTCAGACTCTGAAACCACATGTACCCACACACACTCAGTCCCAGCTCAGTAAAAAAAGGCCCATGTGCCACTAAGCACCAGCTACAGCAGCACCAGTGTTGCAAATAATGAGCGAGGCTACAATTGTATTTATAAAATGAGGAGATAAAACAACTAACTTCAGTTAAAACCCTGAAAGACTCCAGTTCTGAATTGCCTCCTCAGATGCTTTAGGAGGAACCTGACGGTCAATTTCCTGGGCTCCAGCAGCAAACTCCACCTTCAATTGCCACAGACTGTCCAGCCACGGCGCCAGGAGGAAGTCTTGAAATGTGGGTCTGCAGAGAAAGAAGAAGGACAATGTTAAATGTGCTGGTGAAATCTCCCAACTGTAACAAAAGTGGAGGAAATACCACCATGTCATAGCATCTGAGCATGGACTGTGAGGACAGGAGGCTTTCAGGAGCCAAGAGATCCTGTTTATTATAATCACTTATGCCATATTCATTGAATACTTTCTACAGGTCAAGCATAGCACGAGTTAGTGGACAGTTAGAAGTTACCAGACAGTCAAAACCCCAAAGAGTACAGAACTTACAGCTTAATTCATATCCAGGACAGCAATGTATTTACTGCCAACAACATTGAGTGATATTACAATTCCTTACAATTAATGATTTATACATATTTTATTCAATCAAAGCAAATGATTTAATCTCACACAAATGAATGATAAAATGCCTAATTCATGTTTATATCCCTAACTTATTCCATAAAGGATTTGAATGGCTTATAAGGATTCAGATAATTCAACAACCTAAAAGAGGGGCAATGAAAAGTAATACTCTTACAAGATATGGTAAAAAACAAGCATGAGGTAAACATGGAAAATCCAGTCTGAGTTGGTATCCTTGTGACCTAGGCTACAGATGATTAATGTGGTGTACAGGATTGTAAGAAACTAATTGCTCAAAAGAGAACCATTCCTACATGAGGCCAAGAGTCATTTCTCACTCAGAAGGCTTCAAACACATATAAACTATGTATGTTAAGTTAGTGAAGACATCAATTATAGGGTGAGAATATGACAGCATTATCCAAAGGAGGTTGGCCCTGGGTGAAGAGAGAATAAAAAAATTATTCCAAAAGAGATTAAGATGTTGTCTGCCCCAAATTCCTTTTTTTTTTTCCAGCTGTCTTTCTTATCATGGATATTTATTTTTGCCAGGACTTCATAAGAACAGAGGGACTGAACACCTTCAGATAATCCTCTCTAAGCCTGTTTCTTTAAACAAGCTTCTTCCTAAAGACTGAAGTAAGAGAGAGTTCAGGTCCCAGAGAAAGTTGTTGGATGCAAGCTGTTTAGGCAGCAAGCCTAGTGCAGATCTGATGTCCCTCTCATGCAAACTTATGTCTGAAATACAATAGAAAATCAGTAACCCCGAAGCACTGCCAGGTACAGCCCAAAACCAAATCAAAAACACAGAACTATCTTATGTGCAATAATTTTTTTTTTGGTATATAACCCTAAACAGGTGGAAGCAGCACTCAAAATTGTTCAAAAACCATGTACTTAGTAGCATTACTTATTTTTTTTTTTTTTTTTTCAAATTTTATTACACCACTTTTAGACATACAATTGCAAGATACTCACGTAGAGTTATGGTTCCCACAGTATTCCAACACCCATCCCTCCATCTGAACCCATCTCCCATCACTAATGTCCCCACCTCCCTCCTCCTCCCACACCTCAAACTACTTGGCAGGTTCCCCCTGTATGTCTTTTCTCCTCCTCTCTATATCTCCCTCCCGCCTAACTTTCCTACATTGTAGAATGCAGTACATTAAAGGACACAACTGCTTCCACTAGTCTGATGAACAGTACGACTCTCCCATGCCGCCACTTAGGGGCCTCATGGTCAGCGTCGGACAGCAAAGGTGGTGGCTAGTGTGGTGGGTGAGTCTCATCCAGCTGCTTCGGACCCCCAAAGGTGATGGGCCTACTCCCAAAAACCCATCTGGGTCCTAGCAGTCCCATGGTCAGCTAGCCTTGGAGAGAGCCGAGTTCCAGCTTCCCCAGCCACGTGTGAAGCTCTTCATGTTATGGCTGGTTGTCCCAGGGCAGCTCTCGGTGGGGCCACCAGGCTTGACAAAATGGAGAGGGGAAAGGGCAACCCCAGCCTCCATCTGACGAATCCCCGGTGATTCCTGCTTCTGGGAGTTGCCTACCTGGGCTCGAACTCATTTTGCTCGGTTAATCAGCATTCCTCCCGAAAGTGGGCTGATTATGTTACAGCGTCTGGACAGTGAAGGTGGAGGCTAGTGTGGTGGGCAAGTCTCATCCGCGCTTCCGGGAGCCCCCAGAGGTGATGGGCCCACCCTCAAAAACCCATCTGTCCTCCTGGGAACCCCATGGTCAGCTAAGCCTGGGGAGAGCCGGATCCAGTTTCCCAGCCACGTGTGAGGCTCTGGATGTTATGGCTGGTCATCCCAGGACAGCCAGTAGCATTACTACAATAACACTAAAGTGGAAGCAAACCTAATATCCAACAATTGATGAACAAACAAAATGGACAATTGATGAACAAAATGTAATATATTTTGAATGGAATATTATTCTGCATTTTACAAAAGTGACATTCTGAAATATGTTACAACACGGCTAAAATTTGAAGATATATATTTAAAATATTTTATTATATCATAGTGAGATAGACAATTACAAAGCTTTTCACAATTAGGTTTCAGTTACACAGTGCTCCAGCACCCATCCTCCACCAGTGCACATTTCCGAATGCCAGTGTCCCCAGTTTCCCTTCTCCCCACCTTTACTGCCTCTGGCAGACAACCCTCTCCTTTCTCTCTCTTCATTTGCATGTGGTTAGCAGAACATTCACTGAAGGGGTTATCATGTGTATACCTTTACCTACTTTCAATACACTATTCTAATCTAGACTACCATTTTTATGGTAATAGGATTACCAACTATTGATGGCACACTAATCCCTTCTCTATCTTGCTTAACCCTCTGTCCCTCACATACCCTGGTGGACTCCAACTATTAACAAGTCCCCTCCTGACCCATGTTTTATTGGTCTTGGATATCAGTCGCATAATACATGTATGTTTTTATATCCCACAATTGAATGCAGGCATTTTACCTGTCCTACTTCTGACTAATTAGACTCAACATGATACTTTCCATGTCCATCCATTTCTAGGCAACATTCATGACTTCATAATACTTGAAGACATTTTGTTAAATAAGTCAGACACAAAGGACAAATACATTTTATTATAGAATGCATATAGTAGTCAAATTTATAGACACAGAAGCTAGAATGGTAGATGCTAGGACCTCAGGAAAGGTGGGTATAAGGAATTCTCACTTAATGTAGATGGAATTTCACTTCAAAAACATGAAAAAAAATGCCTCTGGAGATAAATGGTGGTGATACTGTTGCCCAAAAATATGGGAATGTATTTTAACAATAAATATTGCCAAAAAGGATAAGAAATAAGTTGAGAATTTCCTCACAACAGATCCAGTAAATAGCCCTTCATAAGAACTATTAAAAGGGATGCCACCCACCCCGATTGCCTGACAGCCCCCTCTCTCCCACCAGGTGCTTCCTGCGGGGGGCAGGCCCCAGGGAACTTTGAGAAGGGGACCAAGCCACACCCAGCTTCCTTCGGACCGCCCCTCCTGACGCCATCCGCCCCGACGCCCAGCAGCTCCCCGCTCTCCCCACCCAGGTGCATTCCCACGTGGCAGGCAGGTCCCCGAGGCACCCCTTTCCAGGATAAAGGGCTGGAACTTTGAGAAGGGGACCAAGCCACACCCAGCTTCTTTGGATCTTCCACTGGACTACCTCCACCCCGACCCCTGACTCCGGAACCACCCACCGACACCCCAAAATTCAAAACCAGCGGACGCCAGCACGCCCAGCCGGTAATATCTATCTACCTGAGATACCACTGAGCATTTGCCCCTACATTCTTTGCTATACATCCCTAACTGCAAAGTAATACAGGCACCTACTAACTCTATTGACTAGTCACCCAGAACACACATTTTCAACCTACGATAGTCATTATGGTAAAAGCAACCAGAATTCCTTCAAGCTCTACGATTGAAGTCACTAATACAGATGAGTCAAGCAATAACGATGAGCTATATAACCTCTCTGAAAAGGAATTTCGGAAGGAACTGCTAAAGATTCACAAGGAACTCAAAAGAAACAATGGAATACAAAGTCAATAAAATACAAGAGGACATGAGAGCAGAATTGAGTAAATTTCAGACCAAAGTACAAGCAGAAATGACAGATATTAAAAATGAGGTAAGTGAACTGAAAAACACAGGGAAGGCCTCCAAAGCAGAGTAACAGCTACTGAAGAAAGAATTAGTGATCTCGAAGACGAGGTTCAGAGATTCTGTAGACAACACCAGAAGATGGAGAAAAGACTCACAATCAACGAACAGACTACCAGAGAAAATCGGGATGAAGCCAAAAGGAACAACATACGCATCATTGGGGTCCCAGAAGGGCAAGAAGAAAACCCTGATGAAGAAGAAACTGTCAAAGCCATCATCGCTGAGAAGTTCCCTGAACTGAAGAAAGCATGCTCCCAGATACAGGAGGCCCGTAGGATACCAGCTAAAAGAAACCCCAATAAGAATACTCCAAGACACATCCTTATTAAAATGACAAAAAACGATAGACAGAGATAGAATACTGAAAGCAGCAAGATCAAAGAAGGAAATCACATACAAAGGAGCATCCCTGAGATTTACAGCAGACTTCTCAGATGAAACACTCCAAGCCCGAAAACAATGGTGGGATATTGTGAAAAAGACTCAATGAACTGCAGGCTTCACCAAGAATTCTTTACCCAGCTAGACTTACTTTCAGATGTGAAGGAAAGATACACAACTTCATGGATAAACAACAACTCAGGAAATTCATAGACTCAAAACCAACTTTAAAAGAAGGATTGAAGGGTCTATTGTAAAATAAGACAACCCAAAACCACAACAAGTTTAAACAGAAAGATGGCACAAAATCCAATGACAATAATATCTCTCAACGTCAATGGTCTAAATGCACCCAATTAAAGAGACACAGAGGTGGCAAAATGGATTAAAAAACTGAATCCAACATTCTGCTGCCTACAAGAAACACATCTGAATAATCAGAGCAAAACACAGACTCAAAGTCAAAGGCTGGAAGACCATTCTCCACGCAAACAACTCCTCCAAAAAGGCGGGTGTGGCCATACTCGTATCTGACAATATAGACTTCAGGCTGAAAAAGGTTAAAAAGGGACAATGAAGGCCATTTCTTAATAATTAAGGGGTATGTATACCAGGAAGAAATCACACTACTAAACATATATGCGCCAAACGAGGGGCCAGCAAAATACTTAAAACGACTATTAATAGACCTCAAAAGAAGACATTAACAGTAGCACAATAATAGTCGGAGACTTCAACACTGCCTTATCGACTATGGATAGATCGACGAGACTGAAACTCACCAGGGAAATACTGGACCTGAAGGAAGAAATGGAAGAAAGAGAGCTGGTTGATATATACAGGGCTTTTCATCCCAAAAAAGCTGAATACACATTTTTTCCAGTGCACATGGAACATTCTCCAAGATAGACCATATACTGAGCCACAAAGCATACCTCAACAAAATAAAAAAGATAGAAATTGTGTCAACTATCTTTTCAGATCATGATGCACTGAAAATAGTAGTTAACCATACACAGAAGCAGGGAGTCAAACCAAACACCTGGAAACTGAACAGCTCACTGCTGAACAACAAATGGGTCATAGAAGAAATCAAACAGGAAATCCAAAGATTCCTAGAAACAAATGACAATGAAGATACCAACTATCAGAACTTGTGGGACACAGCAAAAGCTGTGTTAAGAGGAAAGTTCATAGCTCTGCAAGCATTCATAAGGAAAGAAGAAAGGGCCCACATAAATAACCTGACCTCACAGCTGAAAATATTAGAAAAAGACCAACAAAAGAAGCCCAACCCAGGCAGAAGGAAGGAAATAATAAAACTTAGGGAGGAAATCAACGAGCTGGAAAAAAAAAAAACAATCCAAAAGATTAATGAAACCAAGAGCTGGTTCTTTTGAAAAAATTAAACAAGATCGACAAGCCACTGGCAAGACTTGTAAGGACAGGGAAAGAGAGAACCCAAATAAACAGAATCAGAAATGAAAATGGTGACATCACAACAGAAAAGACAGAAATCCAAAAGATCATCAAAGATTACTTTGAGAACCTGTATGCCACGAAACATGAGAACCTAGAAGAAATGGATAAATTCCTGAAGTCCTATAACCTCCCACGATTGAAACAAGAAGACCTCCAATACCTGAATAAGCCTATCGCCATCGAGGAAATTGAAACAGTAATTAAAAGTCTGCCCAAACACAAAAGCCCAGGTCCAGATGGGTTCACTAGTGAATTCTACCAAACCTTTAAGGAGGACCTACTGCCTGTCCTGTTCAAGCTCTTCCAGGAAATAGAAGAAACAGAAACACTCCCAAACAGCTTCTACGAGGCACACATCACCCTGATACCCAAAGCAGGGAGAGACAACACAAAAGAAGGAAAATTACAGACCAATCTCCTTGATGAACACAGATGCTAAGATCTTCAACAAAATACTAGCAAACAGAATCCAAAGACTCATCAAAAAGATCATACATCATGACCAAGTAGGATTCATCCCGGGAATGCAAGGATGGTTCAACATTCGCAAATCAATCAACATAATACATCATATCAATAAGAGAAAAAATAAAAAACCATATGATCCTATCAATAGATGCAGAAAAAGCATTTGACAAGATCCAGCACCCATTCATGATTAAAACCCTCCAGAAAATGGGAATTGAAGGAAGCTTCCTCAAGATAGTCAAAGCCATCTACCAAAAGCCCACAGCGAGTATCATTCTCAATGGGGGAAAAATTGAAAGCCTTCCCCTTAAGATCAGGAACACGACAAGGTTGCCCTCTCTCACCTCTTTTTATTCAATATAGTACTGGAAGTACTCGCCATAGCAATCAGAGAAGAAAAGGACATTAAGGGCATCCAGATAGGAAAGGAAGAAATCAAGCTATCATTATTTGCAGATGACATGATATTATACTTAGAGAACCCCTAAACTCTCGACCCAAAAAACTCTTAGAAACAATAGATATGTTATAGTAGAGTGGCAGGGTACAAAATCAATACCCAAAAGTCGGTGGCTTTCCTATACACAAATAACGAAAGAGAAGAAAGGGATATTAAGAAATCGATTCCATTCACAATTGTACCACAGAAAATCAAATACCTAGGAATCAGCTTAACCAAGTGTGTAAAGGACCTATACAAAGAGAACTACAAGACACTGCTTCAAGAAATAAAAGAGGACACGAGGAAATGGAAACACATTCCCTGCTCATGGATGGGGAGAATTAACATTGTCAAGATGGTAATACTCCCTAGAGCTTTGTACAGATTCAATGCGGTTCCTATAAGGATACCCATGACATTCTTTAAAGAAATTGACCAAACACTCCTGAAATTCGTATGGAATAATAAACCCCCACGGATAGCTAAAGCAATCCTTGGGGAAAAAAAGAAGATGGGAGGCATCACCTTTCCCAACCTCAAACTGTACTACAAAGCAGCAGTAATAAAAACAGCGTGGTACTGGAATAAAAACAGACCTGTGGATCTATGGAATAGAGTTGAGTATCCTGACACCCACCCTCAAAGACATGATCAGTTAATCTTTGATAAAGGTGCAAAGAGTCCAAACTGGAGTAAGGAAAGCCTCTTCAACAAGTGGTGCTGGGAAAACTGGACAGCTACATGTAAAAAAATGAATTTGGACCTGTGTCTAACACCTTGCACAAAAATCAGATCAAAATGGATTAAAGATCTCAATATCAGACCTGAATCCATAAAGTACATTGAAGAAAATATAGAAAAATCCTCCACAACATTGAAGCTAAAGACATCTTCAAAGGTGAAACACCATTAACAAAGCAACTAGAAAAAAAGATAAACATATGGGACTACATGAAACTAAAGAGCTACTGCACCTCGAAAGAAACAGTGACCAAGATAGAAAGACAGTCCACAGAATGGGAAAGAATATTCACCCAATACCCATCTGATAAGGGGTTAATATCCAGGATATATCAGGCACTGGTACAGCTATAGAAGAAAAGAAAAAACATACAGCTACCAGCTAGTTTCTCATCCCCCCCCTTCCCTGTTCCATCCCTCCTCCCTTCCCCTACACCCCACAATTCCTCCTTAACCCAAAGCCCCACACCCAAGGCCAACCCCATAAAAAAAAATGGGGAGAAGAGATTGAAAACAGAAACTTTTGACAAGGAAGAAATTGAATGGGCAAAATGGTATATGAAAAAAATGCTCATCATCACTAATCACGAGAGAGATGCAACAAAAACAATCAATGAGATTACTCAACCCCCACAATTCACAGAGACTAGCCCAGGTCTAAAAGGGAAAAGCCAAAAGTGCTGGCATGGATGGGAAAAGGGGACTCTCATACATTTTGTTGTGGAAATGTCGACTTTGGATACAACCTTTCTGGAAAATAATATGGGACATTCCTCCAAAGACTAGAAATTGAGCTCCCTTTTGACCCAGCCATACCACTTCTGGGAATATACCCGAAGCCAAACACACAGCTGAAAAACACAATCCACACTTTTATTTTCATAGCAGCACTATTCACAAAAGCCAGAACCTGGAAACAACCAGTATGCCGGAGAACTGATGACTGGATAAAGAAACAGTGGTACATCTCACACAATGGAATACTATGCAGCTGTTAGAAAAAAATGAGTTATGAAATTTGCTTATAAATGGATGGACATGGAAAGGATCATGTTGAGTGAAATTAGTCAGAAGGAAAAGAGAGAGAGATAGAATGCTGCATTTATTTCTGTATGACATAAATATATCAGGTAGTCTTACTACAAAAAGTGGAAATTACAGCAAAACGGAGGGAGTCAGAGGTTTAGTAAGACAGAGAAGGGAACATGTGTAATAAATGCCTCAAAGGGCTCATACCTAACATAGAACTGAGCATTAAATACAGTGTTAAAAAATGCACATGATGGCTTCCAAATGTATATGCAACCCACAATGTAAGAGAAGGAAGAGAGAGAGGGAGAAAGAAAAAGATAAAGAACCTGCTATTTAGGCAGGCTGTAGGAGGGGGAGTAAGGGATGGAGCACATTGGTGGTAGGGAAATGGGTGTACTGTGGAGGGTGAAAGCTGGAACACTAATGTGAACTAAAACTCCAAACATGAACAATGCTTGTAATTGTATATCTCACTTGGTGATAATAAAATGTTTAATTTAAAAAAGAGAAGGGACTCTGGATGCCGGGCCCGTAGTGGCTCCTCGGGGGGAAACCGGCTCTTCACGATGGAGGGGAAGGGGTGACACGCTCCGCCCGACACTTCCCAGTGGCTTTCCGCCTGAGCCGCTACCTGGGCTCGAATCGGGCTTATGCTGTTCCTCTGGCTCGATTGTTTCTCCCAACGCACTGGACAATGAGCTAGGTGGCAGGGTGGCGAACCCATCCGGTTGCTTCCCGTGACCTCCCGAGGCGACGGAGCTCGAGAGTGGGAGCTTTCTGGCTCAGCGCTGGCTCCCCAGCTGACTCATGGATCCCAGGAGTGGCAGCATGGGCTTTGGGAGTAGCCTGCCCGCCTCCGGGGTCCCCGTACTGGAAGCACTGATGGGACTCGCCCACCACACTAGCCACCATTTTCGTTGTCCAGACGCTGGGGAAATGTCCCCGACCAGAGTGACCAGCAAAGCCGGGTCAAGCCTAGTGTAGGCGGCCCCCAAGAGGCGGAAGCACTGGGAAGTCAGACCGATTTATAGCTATGGTCACCCTCCCTCCATCGTGACGAGCGCCCGCTTCTCCAGCGCCACCTGACGGCCCAGATCCAGAGTCTTGCAGACGGCTCGAAAGGGGGAGGCCGGCTCGCGCCGCCGGCCTCAGCTGACTATGGAACCCCCGAGGAGGCAGATGGGCTTTGGGAAAGGCCTTCGGCCGGCCCGGGGTCCCCGGAAGCAGCCGGATGGGACTCGCCCACCACTAGCCACCATTTTCTAGTCCAGACGCTTGGAAAATGTCCTCATGCGGACCAGAGGAATCAGCAGCCGGAATTCGAAGCTTAGACCCCACAAGAGTCGCTTGCGAGGCGCTGGGCTACCAGGGTGGTGAAACAATAATGTTTTGTACACTGCATTCCGCGAACAGCAGGAGGGTTTGCTGAAAGGGAGATATACAGAGGAAGGAGATGACATAGAGAGTACCTGGGCCGGTGGTTGGGATCCCGGAGGGAGGGAGACAGGAAGTTGGTAGATGTGAGATGGGTTCCAGGAGGGTATCTTCTGGAACCCTGTGGAGCCAGGACTCCACACATGAGCACCCTTCCCAATAAAAAAAGGAGAAAAAAGGTGGGAATAAATAAATAAATGGAAATAAATAAATATCTGCAGGGCTAGCCACAATGTGTAAAAAAGAAGAGTGTAGAGAGATGCAGAGATAGAGAGAAAAGAGAGGAAAGCAGGGCTAGGAGCGGCCATATTGGTAGCCTGGGTGTGAGGGAGGGGTGGGGAACATTTTTGCGTAAAATGGGGTAATGAGTGGAGGGAGCGAGCTGTATCGATACCAAGAACCAATTGCACCTTTGTAATGTATGTCTCACGGTGGTATAATAAAGAATAAAAAAAATTTAAAAAAAAAAAGGAAAAAAAAAAAATAAAAAAAAAAGAGAAGTGAACAGAGAGAGAGAGAAAGAGAGAGAGAGAAAGAGAGAAGAGAGAGAAGAGGTGTAGAAACATCGCGCTAGAAACAAGCTTAGGAGGGGTCAAAATTGGGGGGGACAATGTGGTGGTGGAAAATGGAAATCATGGTTGGGGGATGAGTGCTGGAACACTATGACCTCCAAACCCAAACATGACTATTTTGTAATTGTATATCTCACGGTGTATAATAATATTAAGAAAAGAGAGAGAGAGAGAGTGGAAAGATAAAAGAGATAAAGAAACCAGCCTTTAGGCAGGCTATGGGAGGGTAGGAATGGGGGACTTTTGGTGGTAGGAAATGGTCACTGGTGGAGGGTGGGTGCTGGAACACTATATGACCTAAAAAACCTCCAAACATGAGCAATGTTGTAACTGTGATATCCCAAGTGGTGCAAAAAATAGTTTAATAAATAAAAAAAGAACTATTAAGTGGTTAGCAAGCCTCAAAAATAAACCCCAAGTTACATTTGTGAATGGTAAGCAGGCTTAGAATAAACCCAAGATGCAATAGAAACATTTCCTAGGGTCCTCTAATGATCTGCTAAAGCAGCATTTTGTAGTTTTCTTTGTGGACAGGTCCTTTTACATCTCTAGCCAAGCTTGATTCCTTGGTATTTGATTTTCAATGGCACATTCAGAATGGGATAAATTTTCTCTTAATATACCTCCCTTTTTATTATATATAGGAAAGTCCAATGCCTTTTGGGTATTGATTTTGTAACCCTGCCACTCTATAGGTATCTATTGTTTTGAACCTTTTGGTAGAGAGTTTAGGATTTTCTAGGTACTATCATGTCATCTCTCAAATAAAGACAGCTTTGACTTCTTACTTACTCACCTGAATCGACCTTAACGCCATTTCTTCTCTGATTCAAGTAGGGTAGTTCCAGTACTATACTCAATAGAAGTGGTAAAGAGGGCAATCTTGTCTTGTCCCAATCTTAGGGAAGGCCTTCAGTCTTTTCCCCCCATTGAGAATGATACTTTGCTGGGGCTTTTGGTAGATGGCTTTGACTATATTGAGAAGGTTCCTTCAATTCAAAATTTTATGATGTCTTTTATCATGAATGGGTGTTGTGATTTTTTCAAATGCTTCCTATTTTTTTCCTCTTATTGTATAAGATTGTATTATGTTGATTGACCTGTGAATGTTGAACCATCCCTACATTCCTAGATTTAATCTTACTTCTCTTCAAGTATAAATCTTTTACGAGTCTTTGGGATTCTGGTTTGCTGTATTTTGGTGAAGATCTTAGCAAGTCTGCAAAACTGTGATTGTGTTCATCTCCAGTTTTCTTTTTTTTTATACCCCAGTCTGCTTTTGCTATTGCGTGATATGTGCCTCTTAGGAAGCTATACCGGGTTTGTTTCTGTTTCTTCTATCCTGGGAAGAAGCTATAGAACTTCAGGAATTTCGGTCCATTTCCTTCCAGGTTCTCTCGAGCCTTGGGCACGAGACTCTCAAAAGTAATTCTGATGATATCTTGGGATTTCTGTGGTATCTGTTGTGATGTCCCATTTTTACTTGATTCATTTGGATTCCTTCTTTTCCTTCTCAAAATCTAAAAGTGGTTTATCAATCTTGTTTATTTCAAAAAGAACCAGTCTTGGTTTAGTTCACGTTTTTGATTGTTTTTTTGTAGATCCTAGCTCATTGATTTCCACTCTCTATGTTTTATTATTTATTTTTTCTGCTTAGGTTGGGCCCTCGGTCTTTTTTCTAATATTTTGTAGCTGTGAAGCCAGGTTTTATTTTATGTGGCCCCTTTCTTCATGAATGCTTCAGAGCTTTTTGCGAATTTCCTTTGCCACCCTGCTTTCGCTGTATCCCACAAGTTCTGATAGTTAAAAGGTGCCCTCATTTTCACTTGTTTCCAGGAATCTTGGGATCTCCTCTGATTTTTCTATGATTCACTGGTTCCCCTTCAGCAGTGAGCTGTCCAGTTTCCATCTTTCTTTGACTCTTAGTTTCTGTGTGTGCTTAACCTCCATTTTCAGTGCAGCATGGTCTAAAGAAACAGTTGACACAATTTCTATCTTTTTCATTTTATTGAGAATATGCAACTTTTGTGGCTCAGCATGTGACCTATCTTGGAAAAATGTTCCATGAACTGGAGAAAATGTATTTCCGCTCTTTAGGACAAGCCCTACATATATTGACTTAGCCATAAGTCTCTTCCATTTCTTCCCTTCAGGGCCAGTATTTTTGTTGGGTGACTCAGTCTTTGGATCCATCAAAGTTGATAGAGCAAAGCTGAAGTCTCCAACTACTAATGTGTTATTGTCAATGTCTTTTTTGAAGCTCATATTAGCAAAAAATATTTAATTGTTTTAGTATTATGCTGAGCCTTTTGCCCACATAAGTTTAGGATGTAATTCTTCCTGACATGATGCCCCTTAATTATTAAAGACATGCCTTTGCTGTAGGGATGTTTTTATAAGAGTTTTTAACTTAAAGTTTCTAGAGAAGGGGTTTGAATTTGTCCTGAGCCTAAATATAGATCACCTTTTGTAATAAAATTTGAGTGCTAACATTTAAAATTGCAGAACAAAGTATTTTATAGAATGGTTTTAGGACCGTAAGTAGAATCTAGGTGTATTCGATAGGGAATAGAGTTGAGTATCCTGGACACTCCATCCTTAAATTCATGATTATTTAATCTTTGATAAAGGTGCAAAGAGTCCTAAATGGAGAGCAAAGAAAGTCTCTTCAATAAGGGTGCAGAGAAAACTGAGGCAAATACAAAAAAAAAATGAATTTGGATTCTGACCAATAAATATGCACATAAAAATCAGATCAAAATGGATTAAAGATCTCAATATCGTAACCTGAATCTACATAGCACTTTTAGAAGAAAATATTAGAAAACCCTCCACTATATTGAAGCTAAAAGATTCGAAAGATGAAGCACCTAAATAACAGAGAAGCAACTGGAAAGCAAAGCATAAAACATATGGGACTCACATGAAACAAAAAGCCTTTCACCTCATGTGAAACAGTAAAGACCAAGATACAAAGACAAACCATAGAATGGGAAAGATTCACCCAACTTCATTCTGGATAAGGGGTAATATCCAGGATATATCAGGCACTGGTAGAACTTTAACAAGAAGAAAACATCCAATCCGTAAAAAATGGGGAAGAAGTGAATGAAGAGAAACTCCCTACATGAAGAAATTAATGGCCAAAAAAGCAATATAGAAAGAATGCAGAAACATGAGATATGCCCTCCAATGCTATGGTTAAGCTACATGAAAGAATTCCATGTGCATAAATTCAGCAAAGTGGCGTTTTTTTTTTATAATCTTTTGGGTAAAAACTTGTGACCCTCAGGGCTACCCCTGGTCTGTATGGGCACTGGGTCCCCGACAGTGCCGAGAAAGCTAAGTTCTTCACTCCGCCGGGTAAGGAACGGATAAAAAACTCGGGAACCTATGTAGTTTGAAAAGGGGGGGCTTTACTTAATTACAGGGTCTGTGCATACAAATCAGCAAAAAGAAAAACCCGATGCTTGGATTCAGCTAGAACCCCAGCCACGTAGGCTAAGATGGCTCACTGCACCATGCGGTAAGCTTCCAAGGGGAATGAATCGCTCACACGAGAGAAAGATCCCAGCCAAAGGAAGAAGTAGGAGGAGGGAGCGGAACCGCTAGTTTATATTTATACCTGTACTCAGACCTTCCCTTCCAATTGTTATGGAAAGCAGGGAGGGTCCAATGCCCTCAGGGTGTAATCCCTCTCCTGCACCCTGTACCTAGGACCTTTACTAGTGCTAATGCCTTGAGCCGAAATTCAAGCGGAATGCTGGAGTAGGGAGAAGTGAAGTTTCTGAGATGGCATGTCCTTGACCACCAATGCCAGTTCAGTGCTTCCTCCAAGCTTCACAAGTCTCCCTACTTCATGCAGTTTTATATTTTAGTTGCCTTTTGAGTATAACAGAGTTATGCTTGTTTTTTGCTTGGAAGCAAAAGCATTTCCTCTGGGCTCAATTACTTAGGTGTCCTATGTGGCTCATGATATGCTGGTAAGATCTGGGAAGCTAGTCCCATCTATTATTGGGTAGCATGGGGAGAATATTTATACCAGCTAGTACAGCATACATGGGTCGATAAACTGCCACACTTAACACTACCTCCTTCATCTACGAGTGATTTATGAGGCAATTCAGAAAGCAGAGTGCAGAAGGCCCTTAGAGACCCCGACAGCTCTGCACACGAAGTTACCCTGATGGCCCTATAGACCATATGGAATGCCAGGGATTACGGAACCCAGATGGCAAACACCCTACCACAAAGTTATTCCTCTCTGGCCCCTAAATTTCAAGTGCTGTATCTAGAATGATAAAAACTGAGTTGTGGTAACTCCAATTCAATATTATCAAATTAGATTTTTTTTTGTCCTGTCTTGCTATGCTTTTAGGTCTACATCCTAGTGGCTACATGCAAAGTCTGTGGTTCCACCTTAGGACCCTTGCATAGCTGGGCATGCACAATAACACTGGAGTCATCTCCTCTAAAGCCTCCAAGTGACCTTTCAAATTAGGACTTCTAAGTATAAGTGGTAAGTACTCAATATTTCCACTTCCCAAATGATTGTGTGATATCAGTAAGAGAAAGACCAGAAGGTTTCTCCCCCATTCCCAAAGCGGCCTCAATGCAAAGAAACTAATAGCCTGTAGCTGTCTGTCATTTCCTCCCCCACACCCCCCCCCTATACTAGGTGGTGGAGAGGCATATATCCTCTAAGTTTAACATTCTTTGAAGAACCTAACTTAAACTAATCATTCAAAGCAACATTCTTAAGGCTCCTCTATCTTTTAAAAACCAAATTCACCGTGACATTTCCACAATTCTATGTAAACTGAATATAAGATGGTTAAAAAAAAAACAAATACATAAATATATATTTCCTATGTCCTCAGCAATACAAAACAGTTTCACAGCTAGTTAAACTCCAACATTCATACTTCGTTTGTCTTTGAAACTTTCTGAGATCCCACCCTTAGTGGGACCTTTCCCTTGTGGTTTCCTCCATGTGTAAAACCAAAGCATGCAATTTAAATTCTATGAGTCCCAAAAAGCCTTTTTATTGGATACAAGGATTTAATCCATCCTTCTACTTGAGGAGGATTAAGACATCTTCTAAACATGGTTAAGAGAATAAATCTTTTAAGCAAGTTATTTGCTTCCCTTTCTTGACAAAGAAGAATAAAATCTTAAACACAATCTGGTTCTTAAAAGTCATATTATTTTGTCTAATCATAAATCACAAAACTCCTGATTAAAATCACAAATGCTAAAAGATCTCAAATCATAAGCCTAGCAACTTTTCCCAGGCCTGGATCTTAGGGCAACGGGTCAGCAAATGTCAGCCCCAAGTAAGAAAAAGTCTGACAAGTCTGGTTTGGGCCCACACTGTTTCCAAACATCCTAAAATTAATAGAGAATCCTTACATGGGGGAACCCGTTAAAGGCTAAAGCATCTTGATTTTTAACTCAAACCACACAACCATAGTATTCCTTCACCAAAGTAAAAGTAATCTGCAATCTTCAAAGGGAATTGGATATAGCTCCTCAAGTCAACCAGTATCCTGAAAAAAACAGGTGTTAGAAAAAGCGAATATGTTTTAGGACAGCATACAACATCTGGGCCTTCCCCTTTCAGGCACGTTGTTCAGTGAGCAGTCACCAGCTTCAGGCAGTGGCGGTAAATCTAAACCTCCACTAGCTCCCATCAACCTTTCTCTACTTACATGATCTAGAGCCGCTCATTGATTACCATTGTCTTTTCAGCTCCAAGATTAGCAAAACTTATTTAACTTTTTACCACCACCCTTCCTTCAGAAAAAAAATCTCTTCTGCTCTCTGGAAATATTCATTAAGTGAACAAACAAAAAAGCACCCCTCTACGTGTATGTGTGTGGGTGTGTGTGGGGTGTGTGAGACAGAGAGAGAGAGAGCAAAAGAGAGAGAAGAGAATAGAAAGAGTGAGAGAGAAAAAGAGAGATAGAGAGAATACAGTTACCCAATATTCTTCCCATTGGAAACGCCTTAGCGATCTTTCTGTCAACCTTCTTTAGATATAATAAAGTTCATGCAAGAAAGGAAGAAATAATTCTCATTATTTTTTTCTGTTTGCATCTGTTCAGAATAATAAACATCCAAAATATTAATCCACTCTCTCCCACCATCCCCTCTCATCATGTTTTGTTCAGAAAGCAATTGCTCAAAGCCAGAATAAAAAAGGAGAAACTGATTTTGGGTAAAGCTTTTGAGAAAGAAAAGGTAAAGGTATATTAAGAGATGAAAGAGAAAAGGTAAAAAAGCATTATCTTTTACTTGAATTTACCTTAAGACACCAAATAGGGCATTCCACATTTAATTTTATTTAAGTAAATGAGATTTCATTTGGAGGTTCAGGGGATGGGACTTTGAGGTGAGAAAGAGAAAAAGAGAGAGTAACGCAGGCTCCCAAAGTGGAAGAGAGCCCCAGTACATATAATATCCCAGCGTCAGATATGAAAGCAAGAACGAGTAACATTTCGAGAGGGGAGATGTGGGCGAGGGAGATGTGCTTCAGTGCCACGTGTAGGTCGACAGCTCACAGCTAACCAGCACATGAACCCCCATTAGATAGATGCTCTACATTTTAAAACAAAAACAAGAGCACATAAAAAAGAGTAAGAAAAATGTTGGACCAGAGAGAGTATACGGGATAAGGGCTAACCCTGCATGCAAGGCTAACCCCAAGTTAGATCCCCGTCATTTTCCATTTGTCCCTAAGCTATATCAGGAGTGATTCCTGGAGGAACACAGCTCCTCTGAGAGCAACCCTGAGCGCTAGGTATGGTCCAGCCCATCATCCCATTCCAACACCTGTTCACCCAACCATCACAAAATTTAATTTTTAAATAAGTGATAAAACTTAGAGGCCAGAAAAGATAGCACAGTGGGTAAGTGTTTGTCATCACGTGGCTGAGCTCATGGTTCAACCCCCGGCATCCATATGGTCCCAGAGCAGCTAGGAGTGCTCCCTGAGTCAGGAGTAACTCTTAAGCATCACCAGCTGTGACTCCAGAAGAAAATAAATGTATGAATAAAATTCTAGTTAGCTATTTTAGCAGAGTTATTTATGTTTGTTATGATATGTCTATAGTAAACTGGAGGGTATTTTAGAGATGGATGATCCTAAATAACTAAAACAGCATATCCCTCGTACTCAATCATCTTTCGACAAGAGAATTTCTGCCAGGAAATCAAACTCTAATTCTTGAGAAAATTTTACTTTTAACTGCCAGTGGGAAAGAAAGTAAGTTTCATGTGACCGAATGGATCTCTCATCAAAGTCCCCATATATTTGTGTATGGTCTTCGAATCTATAGAACAATTTCTAGCTAAAGTATTAGTCAAAGTATCTCAGAATGAGTCAGTTTTGTAAATTTTTCAGAATCAATTCTTATTACTTAGCAGAAAATTCTCTTAGTCAAAGAAGATTAAGCAACGAGGATACTGTTTTAGTTTCTAGCTAGGATATCATAACAAAATTCTCAGCTGCGTAGCTTAAATTTCAATAGCTGAGGCAATAAACTACACTGCTAGGTTTTAAGCCGGTATTATTAAGTGTGATGTCTCCATTGTACCGAAAATTAAACTCAGAGTCTGCGGCACAAATTAAACATAAATTAGCTGTCAGAGTACTAGAGAGATCAAAGTCCAAGATGAAGATTTGGTAAGCATTTTCTAGAACTCCTCTGATCCTTTGGCTTTAGACGGCCATTCTTCTCAATGCCCATCCATCTCTAGCCTTCCCAGTAGAAGAATTGTTACTTCACTAACCTGACCCGTTACACTTAATACTTTATGCTCACGAATCACCTTAAAGCGCCTCAACAGCAATGCCTGATTTTGACTCCTCACACCGCGGTTAAGGCGAAGGTTGTGTAATGGCCAATTTTTTCTCCAAAATGGATACATATATCTGTCAGGGACACAATGCAAAATCAGCAAAGGCCCATTTATCCTCTTTCGTTTTGAGCTAAAATTTGGTTGACTTCCTCTTTGCTCCTTCTCATCTGCCTCCTTCATTGATTATGCAACTCAAGTCTCTCAGGTCATTACTATGCTGTTCTCATTGTCCAGAGCTTCTCCTACACCCAAAGTCTGCATAGGAAATGGGGGAGATCAATGATTGTGGTAGAAGAGATTGGCACCTTTGGATGATGGGGGGCAATATGAACGAAGGGGTGTGGAAATACAATCCCAAAAATACATAGTAGTATAAGCTATTTTCTGATAGTTTTCTAAGCTCTGCATTAAGTTCATTTATTTACTTTGGCCAAATTAGTATTTAAAAAAAAAATACTCTTCCTGAAAGTTTATACTCGGTCATTTTTAAATTTTCACTTATCACCATCCTCTGGGCTTGGTATTTTTTTATACATCCTTCCTCAAGCTATTCGACTGGCTGATCATTTTTTTCTTTCTCTTTCTTCTCTCTACCACAGGAAACAGGGGCCCAAATGAAGACAGGAAGCTTTTATTTGCTCACCAAGCTTTTTATTCTCAGCCCCCTGAAAGATATACAGGCTAGTGCAGTGAGAGGGCCTCAGTTTGTTAAGTTCTTAAGGGAATTTTCTAAAAAGAATAGGAAATGAAAAGTTAAACCAAAAATCTTATCTTCATATTGAATACCTTTAGTTTTTTTAATTATAGTTTACAGTTTGGGAACTAAAACTAAACTTGCTTTAGACAAAAAAAAACCTTGACCTACACATCACATGGGGCAGAGCAAGCTACTTGCCTCCTAGTACCCAGCCGCTCAGAGGCGTTCAGGAGGGATACCACGACGTGAAGTCCGACCCCTGGCCCGTCACCCCAGCAGAGCCTCACGGGAGCCGAGAAGAATCCTGGGCACACCATGAGGGTTCCGCCATTTTCCACATCCAGACTCCCCCTCCCCTCCAGAGCTCCATCCAGTAGAAGAGCTGATCACAGCCGGCTCATGCGCTACTTTGCAGCCATGTGTGGTTCATCAATATTGCTAGGGTTTTAGGTGACTACTGGAATATCCCACCCACACGGCAGAGCCAATGGCAGGTACTCAGGTCGCTTATGACATGTGGCAACTACCAGTAATCTATAGGCCTCATTCCCATGACCTGATGGGAATGGGTTAACTCCTTATGTTC